>JAVJIF010011680.1:0-120347 GCA_038442645.1 Agave tequilana | reverse complement strand
ATTATAATGCTTAGAGTGAAGAACAAAAGAAGTTTGTCAATCTTGATGTCAAAGTAATGAACACGCATTTCTGTGCCTTGAATAAAGAAGAATTCAATCGCGTGTCAACGGCCAGATCTGCAAATCAAAAATGGCAAGTAACACATGAAAATACCAATAAAGTTAAAGAATCTAAAATCTCTGTTCTTAGTCATAGGTTTAAACTCTACAAATGAAGGAGAATGAAACCGTCGCAGAAATGGTTACAAGGTTCACTGACATTACAATTCCTTAGTAGCCCTTGGAAGGAATACACTCAAGTTGAAAAAATTAGAAAGATTCTCCGCGCACTCACATCAGATTGAGAGAAGAAAACTGCTGCAATAGAAGAAAAAATGACCTCTCAACAATGCTATTAGAAAACCTTATTGTAATTTAATAGCATATGAAGTTCAAATGAAAGATAGGAAGAAGGATGAACAACAACTTCAATCCAAGAAGAAAGTACTTGCCTTTCATACATCCTCAGATTTTGACAATTCAGACGATGATGAAGATGAAATGGCAATGATCTCAAGAAATTGAGGAAGTTCTTAAAACAAGGTAAGTTTAATCCTCTTTGTTTTAAGTGTAATAAACCAGGTCATTTAAAGAAGGATTGCACATTACTAAAATACAAAGGGAACTTCAAGACTTTCAACAAATTCAACAAAAAGAAGAAAGATTATCAAAAACTTGGGAGAATAGTGATTCATCTTCTTCTGATGAAGAAGAATCCACTGAAACTGCTAATGTCTGTTTTATGACTCAAGAAGATGAGGTACAAATGTATGCTGAATTATTGGATGCATTTAATGAACAATATAATGATTTTAAGAATAAAAAAGATTAAAATAAAGTTTTAATAAATGAAATGAAAGACTCAATAAAGAAAATTCACTTCATATTTCTCAAATGTCTTCCTTAAATTCTCAAAACTCTGATTTCGAAAAAGTTATTTCATCTTTAAGAAAGATAATAAGAATTTCTTAAAAGAGATTGTTTTGCTTAAAAGAGAAAATGTTTCTTTAAATTCTAGAATTTCCATTTTAGATAAGAAATGACAAGTTCCAAATGAAATATGAAGAAATTTTGAAAAATGTGACAAAATTTAATAAGGAAAAAGAAAATCTAAATAATTTATTATCTTATCAAAAGATTTCAAATAATCGTTGTGGTCTTGGATTTTCAAGAGAAATTTGTAAAACCTACACATATTTCCAAAAGAATAATTATGTTACATATAATTCTTTTGTTAAGAAAAATATTAATACTATTTCAAAAAGATCTAGGTATAAATATATATGGATTCCTAAAAATCTAAATATTGCAGATAAAAATGCCTATATTGCATCATATATACATCAAGTTTGTAACTCTTTTAATTATCTTTACACTAATAAATGGACACCAAATTTAAATTGGTTTGGGTCCCTACAGACTAATCTTTTTTCAGACCCTGTCTGATGGGTATCATATAAAATGTTTTATCTTATAGGTACCTTATAAAAATAAGTGGATACTTGATAGTGGTTATTCCAAACACTTAGTAACGCAAACAAAATATATCGTATATGTACGTCATGATGTATTTCATGCTGGGAGAGAGCACTTGTTATATATATGTTATATCTCTTCTCTACATGGGAGTTTCTCTATAGGGGGAGTTTGTGCATACACTGTTTGTCATCATCAAAAAAGGAGAGAATATTGGAACTTAGATTTTAATGATAACAAACTCATGACAATATACACATATATCCTTACATTTGTGATGCAGGTTTATTGGAGCTCAAATTGAAGTGATATTATTGAGTTCCTGCATCACAAGATTATACAAGGATATTTACTATTTTTGTGTATTTTTAGACGATTGTTAAAAGCCTTGATCACACATACAAAATAGTCTTATAGTCGACTTATCCCCTTCTATAGTCCACTAACATATCCTATAATCAACTTACTATATTATATAGTCGACTAAGTGTCTTCACAGAAAAGTATTTGTTCTCTATTTTTTAAGTGTAATCAAAATTAGTCGACTAATCCTTTTATATAGTTGACTATTTTAGTTTTCAGAGACCTATTAATCTATGTCAGATTAATATAGTCGACTTGGTCTTTAAGTTAGTCGACTTACCTAGGCAAAATTTCTTATACTAGTCGACTAGTCTCATACCCTAGTCGACTAAGTTCAGTTTCTGACTGTTATTCAGTTTTTTATATTCTGGTGTTTTCTCCAACATTTTAATTTTCAAATTTGAGTTGATAACTTTCCTAACTGATCATTGATTTCACCTATAAATAGGAATGTTGTCTTTGGCTGAATTCACCAATTAAAATCATTAGTTTTCTGTCCAAAACTCTGTGTCAAAAATTCTATTTTTCAGAAAACTATTTTTCACTATCTATTCTTCACACAATTCCAGTTCTCTTGTAAAGAATTCTGAGAGTCCTCCTATAAGATTCCTTATTCACAATCACGTATAAGTTTTAAGGCTTAAGATAGTGTCTTCTTGGTGTAAAGAAGAGTTGTATAGATTTGACGAAGGGTGGACTGTCAAGCAGTATACAGAGTTAATTTTTGGATGTAACAAAATCAGATAAGAAAATCTCAAGCGGGTTACTTGGGGACTGGACGTAGGTCACCGAACTAGAATAAAATCTCTCGTGTTTGCATTTACATTTTCTGAGATTTTTTTTGTGCATTTTACTTTCCTGTAAGTTGTTATTAAAAGTTTATAAATACTATTCATCTCCTTTTTAGTGTTTGTATTGCCTTATTTATAGATCCTACAATTGTGTATTTAACATATTTTCATGAGTTATATATTTATTTTTATTCTTTACTTGAAGGATTTAGTACTAGTTTTTAAAATTATCTTTAAACTAGTCATTTATTCTTCAATTGGTAGAGTTTTTAAATATGTTAAAATATTTTCAAATCATATTTTTGAAAACTCCTACCTTCAAAGGGCGGTTGGTTGGGCGACCATACCTTGCATGCTCCTTAATGAGTATTTTTAAACATGTGCATGAAAGGGAGGTAGTTATGAGATATACATGATTTTAATGAAAATTTATTTTTTTTGTATACTCGTGTTTTCTATATATGTATGATTCAAATTTTAAGTGATATTTTCATTTTTATATATACATATATATGATTTTGATTGTGCTTGATTTACAATGTCCATATATATTTTTAGCACAAATTGATTTCATGCTAAGCTTGATTTAGTTACTAGTGATAATTGATATTTTTTACAAGCTTATGCATTATTTTTATTGGTATTTCATAAAGGGGGAGAAATTCTTGTTTTATCTTTCAATTGGAATTTATTTTCAATTGCATCTTACTCTCACTCTTTATGAAGCAAAAATACTTTATTTTCAAAAATGCTAATATTTTCAATATTAGTATCAATAACCTTCAATTAGTATTATTCTCAATTTGGTATATATATTGTAAAATGATTTTAGTGTTTACCTAAAAAATTTGGTGCTTATTTTCAATTGGTATCATGTCCTTCTATTGGTATCAATTGGTAAAAAGATTGTTTCATTTCAATTAATAAAAGATTATTTTTTTCAATTGGTTTCTTTCAATTGATAGTTTTTATTGTATAAAATTTAGTTTCAAAATATGTTTTATTAGTAGTGTTTGTTTTTCTTCACCCCTTTGTTTATGATTGACAAAAAGGGGAGAAGAATTTGGGTTTATATATGCATGCGTGTGTGTGTGTGTGTATGTTTTTATGATTCTCATTGCATATCTTTTATTGTTGTTAATTGGTATTTGAGCCTACATTGCATATCTATTTGTTTTATGATTATGCATGAGTTAAGGGGGAGCTTCTATGAAGCCTATCCTTAATCAATGCATTTATAACCTCACAAGTTTATCATCATCAAAAGAGGGAGATTGTTAGCCCAAAGGCCCTCAACTTAGTTTTGATGATGACTAACTTATGAAGTTAAGTTATTAATGATCTTGTGTTTATATAGTTTTAGATATTGATTGAAATCTTAGTAGGTGTTTTAGCTTTAATAAAGAGTTCAAAGTCAAGTTTTGGAGCTAACATGTGTATATTCAAGAGCTCGCGCATCAATATCGCATTTAGAACTCAAGATGGAGTCAAGATCTTTATATTGTGTTTGGATCAAGTCGACTTGGGAAGAAGACTTTGCATCTAGGTTTGTTTAGTTTAGTGTTTTGATCTTGTATAAGGATAGTTAGTCTTGATATGCTCAAGTACACGCACACACACACACACACAAGTTGAAAAGTTTATTGGTTTCGGTTTAATCATTTTGAATTTTCAAAGAATATATATGGTTTTCATGAATTGATAGAATTAAAACAAGTTCACATGGTTTATATGTATGTTGGATTTCATCCATATACATTATTGTTTCTTATTGTCTAAAAACTTATTTTGATAATTCTAGTTCATAGTTTTTAAGTTTGGTATTTATCAAAACTTAGTTTTAGATTTAATATCAAAACATAAATATTTCATTTATATGTGTATTAGATCATATCCCTACACACTATACTTCAAATATGGTTTAATATCTCATTTTTATATTTGAACAAGTTTTGAAAAAAACCAGTTTGTCATCTCAAAGTTTAGTTTATGAAAATTACGGTTTTTGGTTTAAAGCTTAATTTCTATATCACAAAAATAATTCAAATAGTTTATAATATGTGTTGAATTTTGATCACACATATTTGAACTTCAAATATATACATGAACCTATTTTTTGGATTTTATGAAATTTTATTGGATTTTATGTGTATTTAAAAGACAAAATTTTCAACCTTATAAATCTGTTCTAAGCCTTCTGGCGGTAGACCGACCGATTGACCGGACCAGAGCTCAGTCGACAGGTTGGTCGATCGATGTGCACAGGACGTATACATGGCGTTAGCCATAAGGCCGGTCGACCGTACGGTCAACCGATCCAAAGAGCTTGCTCTCTGGATCTTGCCCCGGTCGACCGACCAAAGAGTGCTCTCTGGTTCTGACCTCTGTCGATCGGTAACCCCAACGGTCAGAAATCTGACCGTTGGCCGGTCGACTAGGTGGTCGACCGACAGGCCATTCTGGCCTGGTTCTGGACCCCAATGGCTATATTTCAAGGTCATATAAATATGAGTCCTTGAGGCCAGTTTTAGACAAGCTTTTTAACAACAAATTTTCCATCTTCTCAAGTGTTTTCAGCTAGTTTTCTAAAGAATTTTTGTGCCAAAACTCTTATCTTTTATTATCTCAAAATTTTTGGAAAATCAAAAAAATCAACCCTTTGAGAAATGAGTTTTGTTCTTAATTTTCATATCTATTAAGAAGTTTTTTCCAAGAGTTTTCTTTGTTGTTTCTTTTTCAAAACACTTTGTTTTCTCACATACTTGAGCTATAATTTCAAAATCTACCTTTAGGATCTTATTTTTGTGAGAAAAATTATTTGTGGTCTTTGAGATTACCAAGAGTGTTTGTGATCATAAAATCACCAAGATTTTAATCTTTTCTTTGCTTTATGCTTGGCTTAATGCTCACCACTTGTGTAAAGGTTTGTGTTTAAGAGGAGGAGTTGTGTACTCCCAGTGTTGAGTTGTAATTCCTTAGGGGGGTCCATTTGTGGAAGATCCTGTGTGGACATAGTGAAAATCCTTCTGCTTGAAGGCGGGGACGTAAAGCAGTGGCTCGAACCTCAAAACATATCATTGTGTTTGCGTTTGATCTATTCTCTATCTCTCTCTCTTATATCTTGCATTGCTCTACATTGTTCATATTCATTACATGCTAGATATAGTTTATGTGCCCGCACTTGTGTTCAACCAAGAGAGCTTTCAATACATCTCAACTCTTAATTTAAAGGAATCTCGAGTAGCAGTTTCAGAGCCCTTCACGGGGTATTCGGGCTCACTCTTGGTTACACATAGTGTATTAGCAATTAAGTTTTAAATTCTGCATCATTTGTTATTAGATTAGCACTACACCTATCCACCCCCCTCTAGGTTTACCTTCAAACCTACTAAGGGAACTTTACTAAGTATAAATCAAAAGCTTTGCCAAGGTGTTACTGGTATTAAGCTAGGGTAGCTGAGAAATTACATTATTTTATAAATCTTGGTGTAAATGCGGCCTTAGTAGAACCTATATCTTCCTTTAATAATCATGCACTGGACATAAAAGATTTATCATCCATCTCAGGATATCCAGAGTTAACTTCATATCATTTTTGGACACTCTACCACATATTGATGTCAGATTCGAATAAAATTTCCTTTATGAATCATAATTAACAATTAGTTAAATTAATGACAAAGTACGAACTTTTAGTCAATTGCGAAAGTTAGCTAATTAATACATACTTCAAATACTAATTTAATGATTAATTGTGAAATCAATAGTCAGAAATTATGAAACCGATAATTAGGGAATTGGAAAATAAGGTTGAAAATGAACTGATTAAAAATAACTATTCAATAACTGACTAATCCAATGAATAATTACAATATCTGAATCTCTGATTGAATTGAATATACTGAATAAAAATCATATGATGTGATAAGTTCATAAATCAAGAGATCGGAAGTCCCCGACTAATCTTGCGAACCGTATCTTCAACTTGATACTGATATTAGTCGAGAAATTCATTATTGATATGAAGCCGAATTAAAATGAGATAATGATAACAAAATATCTCTCAGCCTAACCAAATAGAACTTATCCTGTAATCATGAATGAATATTTAATTATTTTGTCTAAGACAATAATGACTAATATTAGCATGTGATATATGTCATAATTGATAATATGATCGGATTTACAATGTACCAGTGAATGACCCAAACCTTAACTTAGCTATAATTAAAATGCGTAATAAACTTGATCACAAATTAGTAGACCATTAATAATTGTTATATGATAATTGTGTACATACAAGCGAACGATTAAATTGGGTATTGGGGTGGACTAGTATCATCAAATGTATTAAGTTTCCGAATAAGGATTTGAAATTCGTCAAATATGGTAACTGAGTTTCGAATGTATAAAATGAGAATTTTGTCTCACTACAAAACCTAATAGTCTGAACTAAGAATATATATATATATATATATATGTTAGAAGGGCAGAAAATTGTTGGATAAATCATTGAATGATTGATATTATGCATATATTATGATTATTGCATATGGATATTGCTTAAGTGGGACATATTTGTGTGTGTGTGTGTGAGAGAGAATGTGAGCGTGGATGTGATAATCAGTTATTTAAGACATCATAGATTCTGTTGGTGTAACAATCCATATTCATAGATTACTATCAATTACACTCCATTTCTGATATAGAAGTAACCTGATCAAGGAGGCTGGATATAGGTAGCATGATAAGAACTCAATCTATATAAATGAGATGAGTAGCCCACTAGTATTAACTTATAACTTATATATATATATATATATATATATATATATATATATATATATATATATATATATATAGATGATAAGTAATTTTCATTTTTATCCAAAATAATAGTATAATATACAAATTATAGGTTAGACTATTCTGCGTGTTGAACTTTGTTAACTATTGAGAGGGGAGAGGCCTCTAATATGTTAGTATTTGGTGTGCCTCATATTCATTGGAGAAGAATTCAGTTTCAGTTGGAGGTGTTGCAAGCTTCACAAATCAAGTACGGACGCGTACAGGCAATATGTATGTTATTAGTCGACTAATAGGTCTTGTTAGTCAACTAGATCATATGCTATTCGACTGATACTTTGGCATAGTCAACTAGAACTTGCAACAGAAAGTTGAATTCTCATATTGCATTACAGTAATCGACTAGATTCTGGGTATAGTCGACTAATACTGGGTATTAGTCGACTAATGATTTGTCCTAGTCGACTAATACAAATTCTGGCAGTTCTCTTATACCGTTCTGTTATTTATTTTGATTTGGACATGGGTTTTCTATTTCTCTGAGACAGTGTTGAATTGGTTATTAGAGTTTGTGAAGGATTAAGATCATCCTAAATGCCTACATAAACCTCTTGGGGGTGGCCTTTTGAAGGTGTATCAAGAATTGAAGAGAAATTCAGATTTTCACCATTAAGAGCTATGAGAGAGAGAGAGAGATCTTCTTGTAACTCTAGTATTTTCTTCTCTAGTTTCAATAGAGATTTCTCCCCTCCTCCCCGTGGATGTAGGTACATTGCTGAACTATGTTAAATCTTGTGTTCTTTGGTTATGTGGTGATTATAATTTCAATTGCTTGCTAGTGGTAGATCTTCTATATTTCTTCTTTTGCTGTCGAGTCTTCAACTCAGTGTTTCTCTATTGTTTGATCGGTGATAGATCATCAACAATTAGTATCAGAGCAATGGCTTGCAAGACGACCATGATAACTAAGTTCAAGGTGGAGAAATTCAACAGGAAGTCTAACTTCCTGTTGTAAAAGATGCGAGTAACATCGTTACTCGCGAAGGAGGGCACACACAAGGCCCTACTTGGTACTGAGAAGTAGCCATCGAAGATGGAGGATGATGAGTAGAATGACATCAACTTTCGCACAAAGGCAACGATCATACTATGCCTATCAGATGAGATCCTCTACATCATGATAAACAAGAAGACAACTGCTGATTTTTGGTGTAGGATGGAGAGCTTTTACACAACGAAGAGTTTGTCAAACAGGCTCTTCATGAAGAAATAGTTATACAGCCTTCAGATGAAGGAAGGTACATCTATTCTACAACATCTCAATACTTTTAATAAAATTTTAGGCGACTTGTTAGCTCTAGATGTTAAGCTAAAAGAAACAAAACTCTTCAGTTAATCTCTTCTCTTCTATCAAGTTATGACCACTTGGCAATCACTATCATGTGTGGTAAGGAGTTAGAAGATGTTAGTCAGATGCTCCAGAACAATAAGCTGATGAAGAAGACAGATTCTACCTCCGAATTATTTATCAAGGACCAGAGGGGAAAATCAAAGAGCAGGGGACCAAACAAGGATCCAGAGACTTATAGCAGTTTCTCTTGCTACTTTTGTAAGAAACCATGGCACATAAAGAAAAATTTTATGAAATACAAGGAGATGCTGGAGAGGAAAGACGACAAAAATTTTGATAGGGCTAATACCAGTAGAAAGTCAGATCAAGGTAGGGTTGTCGAAGAAGCAGATGAGGATTCATGTGATGTCTTGATGGCTGAGTCAGGAAAAGGTAAATATTCAGATGCTTGATTACTTGACTCAGCGTGCACATACTAATGTGCCCAAAAAGAGTTGTTCAGTACTTACAAGCCTTATGATGGAGGCTCTGCTCTGATTAAAAATGATGCCATGTGTAAGACTGTTGGCATTGGCAATATCTGTGTGAGGATGTTTGATGGACAAGTTTGAACCCTCACGAACGTATAACATGTTCAGGATTTAAAGAAAAATCTTCTCTCATTGGGAGGTTTGAAAGCTTGTGGGTATAAGTTTTCTGGTGCAGATAGAGGAATCAAAGTTGTTGGCCCAAAGGTCATTAGCCCTAGTTTTAATGATAACAAAACATATGTAGTTATATTTTTAACAATTTTGTTTAACAAAGTTTCAGGTTAACTTTTTGCGTATTTCGGCTCTATCACAAGACTCACACATTTGGAAGCCAAGAAGATGTAGATCCCAAAGCCTAAACACATAGAAGAGCTCAAGGACCAAGATTGCGAGAGACGACTATATCAAGATTTATATTTTTGCTTTTTACATTTTAGATAAAATTTATAGTCATTTGTTAAAACCAAAATAATATAGGTTGATAGTTTTTTGGGGATTGACACACACACATCTTTCATACTCCTAAATGTCTTTCAAAGGAGTTCAAAACTTTTCTCTTTGTTGTTTTCAAGATCGGGTGTCGGAAAATTGAGGTTCGGAAAAATCGATTTTTTATTTAGAAAAGAGCTTTTATAAAATATAGTTTTAACTTTGTTTTGTGTTGATCCATGATCACACACTGGTTCTTCAAGTCCTTATAACTCTATTTTGTGTTTAAAGATCAAGGGTACTTTGTCGGAAAAGATTGGTTTAAAAAAGATTTCCTTAACTAGCTTTTGGCCCTAAGTTGGTCGACCGATCGGTCGACCATAGACAGACTAGATTTGCTCTGTCAGTCGACCGAGCAATCGATCGACATGCACCAAAGTGCATTTGTGAACTTCGGTCGACCGTGCGGTCGACCGACTGTAAGAGCTTTGCTTTCGATTGGGTCCGATCGTCCGCCCCGGTCGACCGACAGAGAGCTTTGCTCTCTGGTTGGGAACAATGGTCGACTGTCCGATTGACCTCTATCCCCAATGGTCGAAAATCTGACCGCTGGCGGTCGACTGGTTAGTCGAGCCACATAAGGAATTCCTTCTAATTTTTTTTCAACGGCTATATTCTATTTTGTCTTTTTCTGGTCCTTTTTCCGAGGACTCTTTTTGGTTTTCTCCTCATGTTTTCATCCCTTAAAAATAGCGAGAGTGTAGAAAAACCCTCCAATAAGATTTATAAAGTTTTGATTAAGTTTTTACAAGTTTACAATAAGATTTAGCTTTTTCTTAAAGGATTTCCTTTTGAGCCAAAATTTCATAAACTTGATTTTTAGCTTGAGCCTTCCCTCTACATCTTTACAAGTTATTTCCATTACACAATCCCAAAGAGTCTCACCTCCTCATCTTGGTTATAGAATTGTGCTTGTGAGCCTTTTGTGATCAAGTAAGATCACTTATTTTCTTCTATTGTAAAGTTGTAGAGGTTGCAGCCTCAAGTGAACTAGTGAGTTCCGTATTGGTGTTGCGGCACTTTGAGAGAGGACATGTGAGTTTATTGAGTTCTAGTGAGAACTGTAACGATTGATGATCTAGTGAGATCGTTCATAGTGAAAATCCTTCATAGTGTTGAAGGCGGGGACGTAGAGTAGCGACTTAAACCTCGGAACATATCATCGTGTTTGCGATTACTTACTCTTTCTCTCTTAACTCTACTCTATCTTTACTTACATGCACACTTATATTGTTCACTTATCTGCAAGTATTATTGTGTTGTGATTGGTATTTGCTAGGTTGCTAGGTAGTAAATTTTTAACCCGCATTATTTGTCATCTAGTATAGCCATCACCTATTCACTCCCTCTAGGTGAATTACAAAAGTTGCTAGAGGCTCCATGACAATTCTCAAAGGAGAACAGATAGCAAACTTGTACAAGTGGATAGAAAGCATTATTATTGGTGATACTTCGGCAGCAATAGAGAAGGAGGATACTACAAGACTTTGGCACATGCGTCTTGAATACATGAGCGAGCAAGGTCTTCAAGTCGTACAAAAAGGAGTGCTCTAACAGGTATCAAATATTGCAAACTTGATCTTGGTAAATTTTGCATTATGGCTAAGCAACGTAAAGTAGCTTTCTCTATATCTCAGCACAAGACAAAGGGCTTACTAGATCTCATACATACAAATATGTGGGGCCTTCGCCAGTAGTATCTATTGGGGTGCTAGGTACTATGTTACTTTCATAGATGATTTTTCAAAAAAATTTTGGGTATACTTCTTGAAGCAAAAATCAGAAGTATTCAGAAGTTCAAGGAGTGAAAAACTATGGTGAAAAATCAGACAGGGCGGAAGGTGAAACTCTTGATGTTACCTCCGAAGAATTCAAAGACTACTTAGCAATAATGGCATCAAACACCAGCTAGATATTTCAGGGCGACCAGAACAACATGGAGTAGCAGAGAGCATGAATTAGACACTTACAAAGCGTGCCCGCAGTATCAGGTTACAAGTTAACATGTCAGAAGGATTTTAGGTAGAGGCGGTGAATCATGTGAGTTATCTGGTAAACATGCCACCATCTACAACTATTGATCTTCAAATCCCAGAGGAGATATGGCGAGGAGAGTCTGTGGACTATTCAACCTTATGGATTTTTGGTCGCCGGGCGTATAGTTTGGTTGATAGTCAGAAAAAGAATAAATTAGAGTCCAAGTCTAAGAAGTGTATCTTCATCGGGTTCACCAAAAGAGTCAAGAGTTTCACACTTTAGGATCCTGAGGAAAAGAACGCCTTTACCAGTAGAGATGTGGTCTTTGACGAAGAACCAATGTTGCGAGAAAAGTCATGGATAGAGGATAAAGCGCAAGGTGGAGCTTCAGACAGTTCGACAGACAATCAGGAAAAAAAGTTGAGTTCTCAGAGTGCTTTAAAAGGCCTGAAGGGTCAGAAGAGGACTCCTCAGATTCAGATAGAGACGAATATGAGGCTACTCAAGAGCAATCTAGACCGTTGAGGCGGTCAGTCAAAATTACGGTGCCACCAACAAGGTATGGCTGGAAAAATGATCATGTCTCTTTTGCATTAGTAACGAAAATAGGAGACCTGAAAGTTATAGGGAAGCAATTGAGGCAGATAACCATTGTAAGTGGATACAGCCATGGAGAAAGAGATGGAGTCTTTGGATAGAAACCAAACATGAAGATTAGTCGATCATTCAAAGAACTCTAGCAATAGGTTGCAGATGGGTCTTTCGCAAGAAGGACAATAAGCAATACAAGGTAAGGTTAGTTACCAAGGGATATGCTCAGAAGGAGGGTATTAACTATAATGAGATTTTTTCTTCTATAGAAAAGCATACATCTATTTGGTTATTATTGACGATAGCTGTTCTGTTTGATCTAGAGTTGGAGCAAATGGGCGTTAAAACAGCATTTCTGCATAATGAGCTCGATGAGAAGATATACATAAAACAACTTGAAGGTTATATTCAAGAAGGTAAAGAAAATAAGGTGTGTCTTCTAAAGAAGTCTCTCTATGGACTTAAGCAGTCTCCCAGGCAGTGGTACAAATGGTTTGACTCTTTCATGATTAAGGCCAGGTACAACCAATATAAGTATGATTGTTGTGTTTATTTTAAGCAGAGTGATGATCCGACATATTTGTTGTTATATGCGGATTATATGCTATTGCTGGGAGAAATAAGACACATGTTCAGAAGTTTAAATTCAGCTCAAGAAAGAATTTGGTATGAAAGATTTGATAGAAGCCAAAAAGATCTTTGGTATGGAAATCACTTGAGATATAGGCTCAGGCATACTTTGACTATCTCAGGAGAACTATGTTCTCAAGGTGTTATAGAGATTCAACATGACAGAAGTAAGACCAGTCACCACTCCTTTGGCAGGTCACTTCAAATTATCCTCCAAAAGTGTCCACAATCATGGAAAAAGGAGGAGATGTCTCGAGTATCATATGCTAGTGCGGTGGGATCACTCATGTATGCTATGGTCTGCACTAGGCCTGACATAGCCTATGCAGTTAGTACAGTAAGTCGGTTCATGTCAAATCTAGAAAAGCAACATTGGAAGCAGTAAAGTGGGTGCTATGATATATACGAGGGACTACGAGTCTAGGCTTGGTACTTCAGAGATTGGAAATGGGAAAGTTTAGGATACTACAAGGCTATGTTGATGCAGATTATGCAATAGATTTTGATCAACGAAGATCTACGACGGGCCATATATTCACAGTAGCTGAGTGCGTCATAAGTTGGAAGGCAGAGTTGTAAGATATAGTTGCTTTTCAGCGTCAGAGGCGGAGTACATGGCTATAGTTGAGGCATCAAAGGAAGCGTTGTGGTTGAGAGGATTGGTTGAGACGTTTAGTATCATACATAATTTAGTTAAAGTTCATTGCGACAGTCAGAGTGCGATTCATCTTACTAAGGATCACAGGCATCACAAGCGGATGAAACACATTGATGTGAGGTATCACAAGATATGTCAGTGGGTCGTAGATGATAAGGTGATCGATTTGGTAAAGATTAGCACGAAAAAAAATCTAGCGGATATAATGACGAAGATCATCCCGGTAGAGAAGTTCAGAGTATCTCTGAACTTCATCAAGATTCTCCAAAGATAAAGTGGCGAATGTGCTCGTGGGAGGATCCATATGAAGTCACAAAGGGGAGAAAGTAAGGCGAATGAAGCAGAGGCCAATTTCTATGGAGGGACTCAATGAACATGGGTCAAGGTAAAGATTGTTAGTATTTGGAGTACCTCATAATCGTTGGAGAAGAATTCAGACTTAGGTGGAGGTGTTACAAGCTTAACAAATCAAGCACGGATGTGTATATGCATTATGCATGTTATTAGTCGACTAATAGGTCTTATTAGTCGACTAGGTCATGGACTAGTCAATTGATACCTTGGTATAGTCGACTAGATCCTGCGACAGAAAGTTGAATTCTCAGATTGCATTATAGTAGTCGACTAGATTCTGAGTATAGTCGACTAATACTGGGTACCCAGATTGGCCCAAATCCCAATGGTTTCTCTAAGCCTGTGCTAGCTTGTATACAAAATGAGCGAAAGAAACCTGCATCACTCCCCTAATATGAAACACCACTAAGATTTTAGGACCAATTGCTTAATATTGTCACGCCATTTATATTGCCAGGGTTCTACTTGCAATTTCTCATCATATAGTGTCGTCCTCATTTATGCGTTTGAATAGCAATATTTTGTTCATGCTCTGATTCTGAAATATCTGCTTGTTTCTTACTTGCCAGAGATGCCAAACTGCTCCACAAAGAACCAACCAAGAGAGGCAATAGCATTTATATTTTCCCTCGAATTTCACGTTGATGCTTTCAGCCACCTCCTTCAAGCTCTGAGCTCAGGATACAATTCCCAACTTAATTTTCCAAAGCGTCCAAATGTAAGAGGAGTAAGGACACTCGAAGAAGATATGAGAGTTCGTTTCAACACCTGTACAACATAATGTGCGTGCATCCTTGTCTACAATATGAAATTGTCTTAACCTGGCAGTGGTGGGAAGCCTATCATGCAAAGCTCAAAGTATGCAGCATGCCATCTTAGGAATGTGACCAGGGAACCAAACAGTCTCAGCCAAATTGAATTTTGGTGAAGGAACTCTTACAATATCCCATGCTGATTTCAGTGTAAAGCAGCCATTTGGATTTGCTTTCCAGCACCATTTGCCAGAGGTTGCCTGATGCATGTTCACGGTAGCTTTTTACGTGGCAGAGACAAAATTCTTGCATGCTAATGAATTCATTGGTTGAGGATGCACCTCATAAATACTTTTGTCCCTGAGATAGTGGGCTCTCATCCAACTTGCCCATATAGAATTTGATGTGCAACATGTCCAGAATCTCTTTAGTGCATTTGCAGATTTAAATCTTGCATCCTTCTTAACCCCATACCCCTTCAGTTTTTGGCCTACAACTAGAATCCCAACTCCATGATAGCCTGCCTTTCCATGTGAAATTTGCACACATTCTGTCCAGTTCCTTACAAACTGATTCTGGGAAGTGGAAGCTCTGAATCCAATAGAATATAATTCCTTGAATGGTTAGGATATAATTCCTTGAATGGTTGTCTTTAGGAGCTCAATTCTACCAGAGAAGGAAGTGTTTGCATGTTCCATCCTGCATTTGTCAACAAGGGGGAGAATTGTCTAGGTTTAGGATAAGCCAATGGAAGACCCAGATATTTTGAGGGGAGGGTGCCCTCATTGAATTCCATGATGGGCTTTATCTTTCCTTATTGGATCATCCATTACTAAAGAAAATTGTGCTTTTTCCTGTGTTTACTGAGAGATCAGTACACACGGTCTTGTTAGGATTTTGTCTTGTTTTTCAAGAAGAGAAGATAGTCCAAGAAAATCCAATTGAGTTGGAGAAGATGATGGTTTAAAGGAGAAGAAGCAAATCAAAGTGAAGCAGTTTCCTTTTCAGGCGATTGCGAGTTTCCTTTTCAGAAAGAGTATGAATACAATTCAATTTCTATTCAACGAAGATTTGTTTCTAAAGATTAAATGGTTTAGAATCCTTTTAGATCAAGGAGATCAACTCTTAATAGTATTGATCAATATTTTCAAGCATCTAATGGCCAAGATCATCTAATGTCCAAATAGGAGTTGTATTATAAAATCTTATAAATAAAAAATTATAACCTAGTATTTAGGAGGAGCAGAAGAGCAGAAAAAATTTATGGTGAACAATAATGTAAGGCCCTAAAAAGCCAAGAAGACCCTAAAAAGTAAAGAAAGAGAGGAGCAAGGTGAAAGTGCACAAAGAGAAGATATACTCTTGTAACCCTGGAGTAGATTCAAAGGAAAGTGGATAATCTTATGTCATCAAGATAAAGGTTAGATCTCTTTATATTAAGTCTATTAATAAAGCTCTCTCAAGTTCTCTGCCTGTGGACGTTGGTCAAGTTTCGGCCGAACCACGTTAAATTGTGTGTTCTTCTTCTTATATCTTTGAATATTCATCTTGTGTGCTCGAGGTAATCGATCTGATGGCATGCTTGAGGTCGTCGGTGGGGATCTCTGTATCCTCTAATTATTGGTATCATAATAAGTATGGTATCCCGGGTTATGCACGCAACAATTGGCATTGGAGTATATCAGTTTTGTCACAACAAATGGTATCAGAACTGATGATGCTCGTTAAAGACTCGAGTGCTCTAGATGAAGAAGAAGATGTCAAGTCGATAGAGTTCTGCGGAGGCATCAAGGTGAAGAAAACAACAAGAAAGTTAAGATTTGTTATAAGGTAAAGATCGATGACTTTTAGAGTATATTGATCAAGGTCGAGTCGTCAAGGCTCAATGGTACTCAGATCTGACCCGGTAGACACAGCGGCAATGATCGGATCATCACCAATGGCGGACAGTAAGAGGAGCTCGATGAGCTCATAGAGGCATCACACAAGGCATCTCATGGAGGCTCGTTGTGGCAACAAGTCAAAGGAAAAACACTGGAGGGTGACAAAGACGATCAACGGACGAGATTGATCAGAAGGTAGATCGTGCAATCATAGTCGGATTCAGATGATCAAGGTGTCGAACCCTATGTTTTCAAACATTATGGATGCAATGCTAGTTGCAGATTGAGAAGATTTCAATGTCTGATGCAGGTTCTGTATAGATCGGTTAAAGGAATCGACAGAGATCACGGTCAAAGTTATGATGGACTGATTGAGATTTTTACCTACACAAAAAATACAGAATTTAAGAACATAGAATAAAGAATGCAAGTACTTAATACTACCGCTATAGCAAGTGGTTATGCGGGTCGTGATCCATAAGGAGGGACTAGCGATGGAAGCTTTTTAGTAAGTTCTCTTTTAAGTTATAAAGAATGGTTAAAGATCTTCTTTTAGTTCTTTAAAAGAAAAGAAAAATAGAGTTACAATCAAGTGAGAAAAAGGTGATAGATTGAGAAGGTGGAGAAAATAGAAATAGATATATACAAAGAAATTGAAAAAGAGTGATAAAAGAGTTGGTGTTGGTGATCTAAACTAAAAGTTAAAAGAAAAAAGTTAAAAATTACTTACCACCTTTGGCGCAATACTTATCTTAAATCTGTGACAATGATGTTACCTTTAAGTAGAGGCGATCAGTGTATATCCCATAAGAGTTGATTCCCATCTCTTTCACATTACATCATCAAGACGATACAAGTATGAAATGATATAGAAAGAGACTAAAAATTCATCATCATGAGCTATCGGTGGCACTCGCAAAGGCAAGGCTCTTTCGATGCTATAAGACTCACTTGGATAGCAATTGGTACCAAAAGAAGAAAAGTATAAAGGAAGAAGAAGAACACAAAAAATAAAGAACTTACAAATGTAACTATAGATTCAATCTTGTAACAATAAGAGAAAAGAAGAACAACTTACACGGTGTCACTCTCAGTACAAGCTTCACTCTCGTTCTCCTATGAAACTCTGATCTTCTCTGAATTACATAAATAAAACTAAAATTACATAAAAAAATCTACACTAGAAAGAAGGACAAACTGGCCTAAAGTCTATCTCTGCATGATCGCTCGCCCTGGTCTTTGAAAAATCTAGTATTTATAGGCAAAACCCAATGAGGAGGGGCGTACGAAGATAGGGGGCAAACGCTCCTCCAACAGAATCCAAACGGCCATAGAAATGCTGCTTTGGCTGCGTTTTCATGGCCTGGGTGTGGCCAGGTAGCCACTCCCGGGGGTACACCTCCTGGTTTTGAGCTTTGATTTTATCTGGTACTGGAATTCCCGTTTCAGCTCCTGGATTTGATGAAACAGCCTTTGATTTCTTGCTTTAACCAATTAATTTTTAGGAATTTGTTCTAACTGATTTTCAACTGATCTGATTTTCCCTGATCTGTCTTGATTTTCTGATTTCAAATTAATTCTGAATTAAATCAGAATTTTGATGGGCTTTTGGGCTCGTTTCTCTTTCCTTTCCTTTAGTAATGGGCCTGCATATAAATTAGACGATAATTAGGATTAAAAGTAGAGTTTATTATATAATAAGTATGAGAATGTGATAATGAATGTGCAATCTATGTGACCGATCATGGACCAGTCGTGGCACGGTGAGATTATTGCAAGCATTGGTGGATCTATCAGATTTGAAGATTATCAATAGCAGGACAATAGATCTGGCTAACATCAATACAGTGGTGGATGGCAGCCCTGATTGATGGAAGGAAGACCATGACAGTGTGAGGTGGGAAGGCCTGGTAAGACCATGGCAATTATATAAAGATGGTAAGTCTCAAGGTTAAAACATCGATGGAAAGTGGACCATCACCAAGTGATCGGTAGAAGACCATGACACGGCAAGTCCTTGACAATATTCGTATAAAGTTGGTAAGTCCGTGGCAGAATTAGAGGTGGATTGCCTCAAGACTGGCAGGGGCCCTATGGCCATAAAGGCGTCACGAAGCGAAATTGGCTGGTGGCGGTGGTGATGCAATGCAAGCTAACAAAAGAAACTAAGTCAGGGAGTTTCAATGAAAAACTTGAAGGGAGCTCACTTTGAGGTGGAGCTTCAAGAAAAATTACAGCGGGTCTAAGTGTTGTAGGACGACTAAAAAAAGGGTGCATTCGTGTAAGCCCCGAGATGGCCCAAGGCATAGCGATAAATAACCACAGGCCCGGGGAGAGGGACAATAGTGTTAAAGGATTTACGATATAGTTACAATCAAAGAAAGCATTAAGGTAGTAATCCAAAATCTCAAGTTGTTTTGCTAAAGGCTTGAAAAGCAAATCAAGGTAGAGATTGTTAGAATTTTGCCTTATTTTTCAAAAAGAGATGATAGTCCAGGAAACCCAATTGAGTTGGAGAAGATGATGGCTTGAAGAAGAAGAAGCAAATCAAGGTAAAACAGTTTCCTTTTCAGGCGATTGCGATTGTGAGTTTTCTTTTCAGGAAGAGTATGAATAGGATTCAATTCCTATTCAATGAAGATTCATTTCTAAAAATTAAAGGGTCTAGAATCCTTCTAGATTAGAGAGATCAACTCCTAATAGGATTGATTAAGATTCTTCAAGCATCCAATGACTAAGATCATCTCATAGTCCAAATAGGAGTTGCATTATAAAATCTTATAAATAAAGGGTTATAACCTAGAATTTAGGAGGAGCAGAAGAGCAAAAAAAGTTGTGATGAATAACAATGTAAGGCCCTAAAAATGAAAGAAGGCCTTAAAAAGCCAAGAAAGAGAGAAGCAAGGTGAATGTGCATAGGAAGAAGATATACTCCTTTAATTTAGGCGTAAATTGAAGGGGAAGGTGAATACTCTTGTGTCAGCAAGATGAAGGTTATATCTCTTTGTATCAAGTTTATTAATAAAGCTCTCTCAAGTTCTCTCTTCGTGGATGTTGGTCAAGTTTGGGCCGAACCACGTTAAATTGTGTGTTCTTCTTCTTATATCTTTTAATATTCATCTTGTGCGCTCGAGGTAATCGATCTCATGGCATACATGAGATCGTCGGTGGGGATCTCCGTATCCTCCAACTATTGATATCATAGTAAGTATGGTATCTCGAGTTATGCACGCAGTAATTGGTATCAGAGTATATCAATTTTGTCACAACATGTTCATCTCACCCAACAGATTTTTGATTTCTATTAGTGTTTGCTCTAGAAAAAAGCTCAAGGACAATGCAATTGAATATATGTGTGTGTGTGTGTGTTGTGTGTGCGCGCGCGCGCGCGCATATACAATAAACCATATGCAATTTTCTGGAAATGGAATTGATAAGCTGAGAATCAAACTATAATAATTAATTGAAATATCCTATTGTGATGAATTAATTATTATATGTGTGCATGTATGTGTATATATATGTTGCATTTATATATGTATGTATATATATATGTGTGTGTGTGTGTGTGTGTGTGTGTGTGTGTGTGTGTGTTATATGTGTGTGTGTGCGTGTGTATATATATATATATATATATATATATATATATATATATATATTATATATATATATATATATATATATATATAGACACACACACACACACATATAACGAAGGAAGGGGCACGACAAGCGCTAGTAGGAGGGAAAAAGATGGTGTGCTTGTTATACTATATATATACAATGGAGGAAGGGACCGGCCGAGAGCTGGTAGGAGGGGGAAGACAGTGATTGTTATATTATATATATAAAACAGAGGAAGGGGCTGGGTGGGGGCTGGTAAGGTGAAGACGGTGTGATTATTATACTTATACATATATAAGGGAAGAAGGGGCCAGGCGGTGGCCAGTAGGAGGGGAAAGACAGAGAATCAAATATTCCACTATAATTTGGATATGCATATTGATAATATGTGATAGATATCTCATCAAGCGTGATATAAGAATGCTGTGAGGTGTAATATGACTATATGATATACAATTACATTTGTGATACACACACACACACAGAGATTTATATTATTTGGATGCATAAACTATTTTTATAATTTAGTTATTGTGATTGGTGTACCATCGTGTATGGTATATGAGTTATGTATGTGATACGTGTGGGGTGTTTATAAGATGAATTCAAAAATAAACTATAAGTAATTGAGAAACTGTTTTATATAACTTATAAGCCCTGCATTATACTAGAATAGAAATTTAAGAATATTAAAGAGTATCAATGATCGAAAGAGTCAACTGTACTAATTAATGAACGAGAATCTTAGAAAACTTGTTTTGATCACCACGACTATACAAAAGTGTCAGTTCCCTGTTATCTTGTCTCATTTGAATTTGGTTGTACACGTATTTTGTTAATCTATTACTACATTCTCACATTTGTTAGGCAATAAACTCTGCTATTTAACTTGTCTTAATGTCTAATTTGTGCAAGTGATTATTAATGGAGGGAAAGAAGATAATGTCAAATAAATACCAGTTAAATCAGATTTTTATAGATCTATTTGGTTAGCTTGGAGATCAACGAAGATATTGCTAAATCTAAAGCTCAAACTGAAAAACTAATTGAATAAAAGAAGATATCAAAAGAATTAAGGGCACAAGCCCCAGGATCTGGCTCAATGGCCAGATCCAGGCCGCAAAAAGGCGACTTTGCCACTTTTTCGTGCCTAGGTTGAAGTTTTGTTTGGAGAGCGTTTGTTGCCCTATTTTCATACTCCTCTCCCTAATTCATTTCGCATATAAATACTGTAAATTCAGAAGGCAGATGGGCACCACACTGGCAGAGAGCTAGGATTAGGATTTTGCTTTAGTTTAAATTAGGTTTTTCTTTTTATTTTGATATAATTTTCTATTTATATGTAAGCTTAGATTAGAGAAGAGAGTCATGAGAGAAAGAGGGGAAGAAATGTATCTAGAGTGACATTGAATGTAATTTTCTTCTTTCTTTGATAGTTTTTCAATTTAATCTACGTTTGCTTTTTGTTTCATGCTTCTTCTTGTTTTACTTAATTTTTTTGTACCGATTGCTATTCATATGAATCTATAGCATCAGAATAGCCTTACCATTACGATTGCCAGTGATAGCTCATGATGATGGATTCCTCTTTTATGTCCACATAATTTCATGCTTACTTCCCGAAGTTCTTGATGATGCAATATGAATGGGAACTTGATCCAATCTTATGGATTATGTACTGATCGCCTCCAATATAAGGTAAATCTTCGCCAAAGATCAAGGTAAGTAATCAATTAAAAGAGAAAAGTAAACTTTAGTTTTTTTTTAATTTCTTAGTTTAGAAACACTTTAAAACCAACACCATATTTTTCATTATTCTTTTGATTCTTTCCTTCCTAACTTAGTTCTTCTTTCGAAAACACGAACACCATCTTCTTCTTTTATTTTCTACTCTAACTAAATTCTTTCCTTTTCTTTCTTTTCAAAACTATAAAGAAACTTTTAATCGGATTTTTAGTATACTTAAAGAACACCAAAACGCTTCGATCACTTTTCCTCCTTGTGGATCACGACCCGCATAACCACTTGCTATAACGGTAGAATTGAGAAACCTTAGCACATGTTAATCTTAAATCTAAACGTTATTTTTCTGTGTAGGTTACACCTCGATCATAATTCTTCTTTACTTTTGGTGTAATCAAGTTCATATTATTATTTTGTATATCTTTCCTTGATTTCCTCATTTGACTTTACTCACCAAGCTGTCGAGCTCACACCCCCACAGCCTGATATGTTTGCAGGTTGCATTGAGGCAGTGACTCAGTTTAAGCTGCGTGAAAGTTTCACATGGAATTCATTTTGGATAAATCTATTTTTTATGTGTAATTTAATCATGCCAAATTTCCTGAGTATTTGTACTTATAGATAGCATGTGTTAGATGTGAATAGATAGTTGGTCCTGTATAAATATGTTTAGAAGTATATTATAAATACTTTCATTTTGAGTTGACATTAGAGATAGTTTTTATTAGTTAGTGATATCGGGATATGTATTCCCAAAGATGTATTATTAATTTAATGGTGATACTCATGTTAACTTGGAATTATATCATTATCGTATTATTTTGTGGATGCCGAAAGGGGTATTCTCGAGCTTATTGTGTTTTCATATAAATAGGCGATGTCCAGCTGAAATTGTTATATGGAATATAAGTAGGCCGTATGAGCCAAAATTGTATTATTATGTTGCATGAGTGATTGTTGAGTTTGATATATAATGTATTTGGATTGAGATAAGCCGTGTAAGATGATATTGATATATGTTGTATTTTAACAAGTGACTAAATGCAAGAGAGATGCTGCCGAAATTTTGAACTTTTGTATGATAAGAATGATAATTATTTTTTCTAAATTGTGAATTTATGAAGGATTAAAATAATAAAAATCTAAGAATATTGCACATCGATCTTGACCTCACGCCTCTTCACGCCGCACACTTAATCTTAGCTTCAAATTTAGGGTGTCACACCTTGCCATGGGCGGCACGCCTCCTCTAGGAAAAATATCTCAAACATTTTTTCTCAAAATTCTAGTTTATTTTTATTGAAAACAATGTAGTCTTTAAATAGGCTTATAACTACAGACTTTTCTTCACATACTCGATATGGGACTAAAATACAACACAATAATAATAATAAAGACCAGACTACTAAATAAAATAAAAAAATACAGATTCAAACTCTAAAACAAAAGAAAGCTGACTCTATGTCCCCATTATTCTTGTCGGGGGGAAAGAACTCAACCCCGTTGAGTTTACATGAGGTGGTGGTGGCTCAACACGGAGTTTGGATATGAAGTTATTATTGCTGATCTTGCTGGTGATATTGTTGCAGTTGTCTTTGCTGGAGATGTTGCTAGAGAGGTTGTTGAGATCTTTAGCTGTTGAAGAGGTTGTTGTGGAGGAGATTGTTGAGATTTTTGGTTATTGAGGAGGCTGTTGTGGAGGAGATTGTTGAGATCTTTTGTTGTTGAGGAGATCGTTGTGCAGAAATTATTGGCTATTGAGGATGTTGTTGTGTTGGAGATTGTTGAGATTTTTGACTATTGAGGAGGTTGTTGTGGAGGAATTGTAGAGATCTTTGGCTGAGATTCTAATTTTATGGAGGGGAGATAATTTTGTGATTAAGATAGGATTTGTGTTAGAGAGTTGAGAGATTGGATGAAAAGATAATTAGGATATGATTTCTTCTTCCGAATTTTGGCAAAAGAGATGAAAAAATGAATGAAGTAATAAATTGCACCGGCTCCTCATCAGAATTATTAATTCATTTCAATATTCGCAATGAATGATTCAAAAAAATTGTACTAATTTCACACATAAAATCTTTTCACAAGAAACTCGTATTTTAATTTTCATCGCTCGTTATTTTTTTCTAACCATGCTCTAATATCAAATTGATGTGAAACGAAAGAGGGGGTTTACGGATTTTGAAAAAAGATGAGAGATGAAAGAAATATCTAAAGATTACCTAATGGATAAATAAAAAAGTCTTCCAACTTCTCGGACCTCATGTCGCTTCATGCTACACATTCATCGATCTTGACCTCACGCCGTTTCACGTCACACGCTCAAGTTTAGTTTCACAGTTAGGATTTCACACCCTTTCATGAGCGGCACGCCTCTCAAGGGAAAACAAATCGAACAATTTCTCAAAATTCTAGTATATTTTTATTGAAAGTAACATAGCCTTTAGACAGACTTACAACTGCAGACTTTTCTCCACATACTCAATGTGAAATTAAAATAAAATACAATAATAAAAACAAATAGAAGACTACTAAAGGAAATAAAAAATGCAGACTCAGACTCAAAACAAAAGGAAGCTGACTAGATGTCCCTATCAGTTTATACCAACTTCAATTCGTTTGGGAAATGATGAATTAAGATTTGATTTAGATATTCTAAAGACTAGGAGTTCATTTGGAAAATGATGAATTAAGATTTGATTTAGATATGACAACAAAAATTGGGGGAAATTAGGGTTTTACTTAGGTAAGATGAGTCGAGTTTTAATTTGGACATGAGAATAGAAAGGTGGGGAGGATTATTAAACCTTGATTTGGATATGATGTGTTAAAGTTTGATGTGGCATTACTATGAAAAGAAAAGAAAAAAATTTTATTACTGCCTCTAAGTCGGCAGTCCTCAGTGATGATAAAAACTGACTCATTACACTGACTGCGAATGTGATGTCTGGTCCGGTCACTGTCAGGTAATTCAATTTTTCCTCCAATTCCTGTACCTCCCAACATTCTCAAGAAGCTCTCCCTAATTTGGTAGGAGCGTCGTCTTCATATTAATCGGAGAATCAATATTCCTGCATCCTAACATCCCAGCTTCTGAAAGCAAGTCTAGTATATACTTCGTTTGTAACACAGAAAAGCCTCTTTTTGGACCTGGCCACCTCAATGTCTAAGAAGTACTTCAGAGATTCAATATTCTTGGTCTGAAAGTGCTTCTACAAGTACTTTAGGCTGTCAATCTATTTTGTGTCATCTCCAGTGATCATATCATCCACATATACAACCAACAGGATAATCTTCCCATTCTGTATCTGCCAAAATATAGAGTGCTCTTTTTGTCCACAACAGAGGCCAAACTCCTGAATCACTGATGCAAAGAGTCCAAATTAGACTCTCAGAGACTATTTAGATGGTAAAGTTACTTTTTAACCTACAAACTTTCGCACACTCTCCTTGAGCAACAAAACTTAGTGGTTCCTCTATGTAACCTCCTCATCATGAATACCAATGAGAAAGCCATTCTTAATATTGGTATGTTTGCTGCTAATGACTCAAGGACCCGCACAAATGTCATCTTCGTGATCAGGGATAAAATATCCAAATAATTCGGTCCTTACACCTGTGAATATTTTTTAACAATCAATCTTGCCTTTAAGCGAGTCAGAGACCCATCCAAGTTTAAGTTGATAGTGTAAACTCACTTGCACCCATTTGGGTTTAAGATTGATTCTAGACATTTGAATGATCTACTCCATGAGTTTCAAGACTTATCCATCATCTTTAGTCGAAGGGTAATGTTTTCACCGAGGACTACAAGGTGTCAAATCTAATTGACAAACTCACTCCTTGGTTGAAGTTTGTTGGCAACCTTCACCATAAACAAAATAATCATACTTATTCGGAGGCTATTAAGGCAATTAAGTTTGAATACCAGCATAAGTTTGAATACCAGCATAGGTAGAACTCTGAACCCTCTTGTGAGTTGATGGCTAAATTTAACTTGATTAAGGAAAAATTCTAGAACTTCAAACTCCAAAGACAAGAACTTGAGACCAAGAGCAAGAAGTTCAAGAATAACCAAAATTCATTTTACCCTAACCAGCCTTCTCAAATAACTGGAGACTAGCCTAGTTTTTCTAAAGAAGACAAGTTATGTTTATGTCTTCAGAAGGACCAACCATCTTGCAACCCAATGCTTCTCCCAGAAGACCACCTTTTAAAAGTTTATATCATTGTTTGAAGAAATCGCTATTTAACGTGCAGTCTTCTGACAACCATTTGAGGGCGAGATGTTGGATATAAATACAACTATAATGCGGAATAAAACGTCCATGGATCAAGAATCAACCATACATCTCAAGAATCATATATTGCAAGACTTTCATAATAGAAAACCCTAATCTATTCATACCTGAGGCCATTGATGAAGATTGAATGGAGATTGGAGAAAATGTTGAATCCTTCCTCTGGAATCTGCAAACCCTAACTTGCAATGGATCCTCTTTTCTCTGCTCCTTTCCTTTCACAAAAATCTCTGTTCTTTTCACGATGGATTCTTACGATTGAATTATTCGCGTGAGTTTTGTTTCTTTACAGGAGGAGAAAAGTGGGTCGCACATTTGCAAAAAGACCCCTTGAAAATAAACCTTTCCATCATGGTATCTTTTCTATTTTCAAGTGACCAAATAACTATATAAATGTGACAATTATATGGGCATCCTTTATATCAGTTAAACTTAATAGGAATCCAATGCAAATACCAAGTTATGTGGGCCACTTTAATATGAGATTAACATTCTCCCACTTGGACCACTAACCGATTAGGTTAAAAACTTTAGAAAAAAAACAAAATAAAGAAAAAGACTCATTTTCAAAATCATTTTGACTCCATTGGATTCCATACAGAAAAACCTGACACGTGCACAAATTTAAAAACAACAACTGATAAGCCCAAATATGTAATACTGTAATACTGCAATTAGTTTAGACTATCAATGCGAGTCATAGCGGTTATACAACATCCACGTCATACTCCCTTCTATGTACCACAACATTGATAACCCTTACTAATTGAGTCCATAACCATAATGACCCCTGTAATTGTCTTGTAAAGACATTTTCCTGTTTAACATACATCCATACAAAATATGTGTACACACAATTGGATAACAGGAAATAGAGAAACAACTTTTATTTGTACAACAATGTCAATTTCACAAGTACCATATATACATTTATAGATTACCCAAAAGACCCATCCTTACAATATGTTCCTTAAATGTCTTTGGAGGCAATCCTTTAGTCAATGGATCAGCAACCATTAAGGTGGTACTTATACTTTCAATTGACACTTTATGTTTCTCAACTCTTTCTCTAACCACCAAGTACTTCAGTTCTATGTGCCTAGAACCATTAGAGTACTTACCATTCTTAGAGAAAAATACGGCTGCTGTATTGTCACAATATATCTTCAGCGGCTTGGCAATAGAGTCAACTACACCAAGTGCTGAGATAAAATTCCTCAACCATAGTGCATGATTTGTGGCTTCAAAACAAGCTATAAACTCAGCCTCCATCGTGGAAGAAGCAATAAGAGACTGCTTTACACTCTTCCACGAGATTGCTCCACCTGCTAGCAAGAAAATAAATCCTGAGGTAGACTTCCTGCTATCTGGGCAACCACCAAAATCTGAGTCTGAATAGCCGACCACCTCCAACTGGTCTGATCTACTGTATGTGAGCATATAGTCCTTTGTCCCCTGAAGATACCGCATAACCTTCTTAGCCAACTTCCAGTGCTCCATTCCTGGATTGCTTTGGTATCTTCCCAACATCCCAACTGCATAACTGATATCTGGCCTGGTACATGTGCTTGCATACATCAAGCTCCCAACAGCTGATGCATACGGAATTTTCTGCATTTGACCCTTTTCTAAGTCATTTCTAGGACACTGGCTACCACTTAATCTGTCACCCTTCTGAATGGGTGCAGGACTGACTGAACACATTTCCATATGGAATCTTTCCAAGACCCGGTTGATATATCCTTTCTGAGACAGTCCTAGCAATCCTCGAGATCTATCCCTGAAGATCTCTATGCCAATAACATAAGCTGCCTCACCCATATCAACCATCATAAAATTATTGGTAAGATAGCTTTTAGTCTCATACAGCAAACCAAGATCACTACTGGCTAATAAGATGTCATCTACATACAGAACCAGAAAAATAAACTTGCTCCCACTGATCTTTAGATATATACACTGATCAACAGTGTTTTCTGTAAATCCAAAAGATGTAATGGTATTATTAAACTTTATATACCATTGCCTGGAAGCTTGTTTAAGTCCATATATAGATTTTTTTAATTTACAAGCCAAGTGTTCCTGTTCTTTAATTGCAAACCCTTCAGGTTGCTCCATGTAGATATCCTCATCCAAATCCTCATTTAGAAAAGCAGTTTTCACATCCATTTGATGTAACTCCAAATCATAATGAGCTACAAGTGCCATAATGATTCTAAGAGAATCCTTTTTAGATACTGGAGAGAAGGTCTCTGTATAGTCAATGCCTTCTTTCTGAGTGAAACCTTTGGCCACAAGTCTAGCCTTATATCGTTCGATATTGCCTTTAGAGTCGCGCTTGGTCTTAAAGACCCATTTACACCCGACTTTCTTATAGTTATAAGGCAATTCAACGAGATCCCAGACTTGGTTTTGGTCCATAGATTTTAACTCATCTTTCATAGCATCAACCCATTTACTAGAATCATTGCATTCTATGGCTTGTGAAAACGAAACTGGATCTTTATTTACCCCAATATCATAATCAGATTCCTGTAGATATACCACATAATCATCTGAAATGGCAGATCTTCTTTCCCTTTGAGATCTTCTCAAAGCTGTCGGTTGTGGTGGTTCTACAACATTTTCAATGGGAATATCCTCATGGAGTGGTGAACCAACATTAATTTGTTGTTCTGGAATCTCAACTTGATGATCAAGCTGAGGTACAACAATTTCTCTTGAAGGAAAGGTAATTGGGATATTTACCCTTACAACTTCAAGATCTACTTTTCTTGGTTCATCACTCCCACTAAATTCACCATTCTCTAGGAATCTGGCATTACCAGTTTCAACTATTCTTGTACTATGGTTAGGGCAATAAAATTTGTATCCCTTAGACTTATCTGGATAACCAATGAAATACCCAGATATTGTTTTTAAGTCTAATTTCTTTTCTTGTGGGTTATATATTCTGGCCTCTGCTGGATAACCCCAGACATGTAAATGTCTTAAACTGGGTTTCCTACCAGTCCACAGCTCGAAGGGAGTTGTTGGGACTGCCTTACTAGGAACCCTGTTTAAGATATACATAGCAGTCTTTAAGGCCTCACTCCACAATGAATTGGGTACTTTAGAGAAGCTCATCATGCTCCTAACCATATCCATAAGAGTTCGGTTTCGCCTTTCAGCAACACCGTTCTGCTGAGGCGTACCAGGCATTGTGTATTGAGCACAAATGCCACGCTTTTCTAGGAATTTGACAAATGGGCCAGGATGTTGTCCTGACTCATCATATCTACCATAATATTCACCACCTCTATCTGATCTTATGATTTTAACCTTTCTATCTAACTGTCTCTCGACTTCTGTAATGAACACCTCAAGGATGTCAACAGCCTGAGACTTTTCATTAATTAGATAAACATAACCATACCGTGATAGATCATCTATAAAGGTAATGAAATATCTCTCTCCAGTAAAACATGGAATGGAAAGAGGTCCACAAATATCTGTATGAATTATTTCAAGGAGGTCTTTACTTCTTGTGGCACCTTTCTTAGTGTGTTTAGTTTGTTTTCCTTTTATACAATCTACACACACATCAAAATTAGTGAAGTCCAGGTCATCCAAAATCCCAGTCTTCACTAATCTTATTATTCTATCCCTGGAGATATGCCCCAGTCTCCTATGCCACAAGATAGAGGATTTTTCATTTATTAAGCCACGTTTTATACCAACATTCGAATGCAGAGACAATAAAGATTGTGCAAACTCATCATTCAATGAAATTTTATATAATCCATCACATAAAATTCCATGCCCAACCGGCATTGAATTATACATTAAAGAGAGTTTTCCACAACTAAATAAAACAGAATATCCAAAAACATCTAATTTGGATACAGACATTAAGTTCCTGGAAATTGAAGGTACATAAAAAGTATCCTCAAGATTCATCTGATGACCTGTCTCCAAAAGTAGTCGATAAGTACCAACATATTCGACCTCCACTTTCAGACGGTTCCCCATAAAGATGAATCTCTCACTTTCCTTCGGTTTCCGGGTTGTAAGGAATCCCTGCATTGAATTAGTTATGTGAGTTGTGGCTCCAGAATCAATCCACCAAGTGTTAGAAGGAACTTCAGCAAGATTTGATTCATAACATACAAAAGAAAGATTTGTACCTTTCTTTTCGAACCAAGCTTTCCTCTTGTTGCAGTCCTTCTTCACATGTCCCTTTCTGCCACAGAAGTAGCATTTGACAGTGAAAGCTTTTCTATGACCTTGGCTACTTTCCCCATGATCATTTCCTTTCTTTGATGGAAATTTCTTACCTCTTCCATATTTACTTTTCTTATGGATACCCCCTTGAGTCACTGCTAATACTGAGTGCTGTCCTTCTTGCCTCAGTCTCACCTCCTCTTGAACACACATACTAGTCAGCTCATTCAAGTTCCACTTATCCTTATGAGTATTGTAGTGGATCTTGAATGGCCCAAACTGTGAAGGAAGTGAGTTGAGGATGAATTGAACCAAGAAGGACTCATCAACCTTCATACCCAGTGATCCTAGCTTAGCAGCCTTGTCAGACATGTTCAGAATGTGTTGCTGAACTCCTCTATTACCATCATATTTCATGGTGGTAAGTTCAGCCATTAAGGTACCAGCTAATGACTTATCTGCTGACTTAAATCGGTCCTTTACTGCAGACAAAAGTTCCGATGCACTAGTAGTATGTGGGAGAGAAGTCTTGATGTTATTAGCTATGGTCATCTTTATGAACATTAGACTGAGCCTATTAGACCTCTCCCAAGCTTTGGCATGGCTGACCTGTTCTGCTGTACTCTCAGCAGTTACTTCATCAGGTTTGTCAACTATTAAGGCCATGTCTAGGTCTAGGACACCCAGTGTAAACTGAACATGTTCATACCACTCTGAGAAGTTTGTACCATCCAAGGCCGGAATGCTAGTGGCATGAGTGTGAAGAGAAGTGGGGACGTTCACTGAAACATAATAGAACATAGCTCACATTAGGCCACGAATCAATACAATAACTTTAAATTTAATTAAGATGAACTATTGATATCACTCAGATTTCTCCTTTGGGCGAAACCTAAGCATATCTAGTGTTCACTCTTTAGGTGAGAACTTTTATCACCTACGTAGGTCTAATATAATTTATGCCAACTTAGATAGTAAGTCATGTTACCTTTGGGTATTCACTTCTACACCACTAGGTTGCATAAATTACACTATCCTACCCCGGTTCATAATTATTCAAAAGGGACTTTCCTTTGGGCCAGTCCCAATCTCCTAACTAGAACCGCCACCGAGAATATTATTGCCTTTAATGTCTACCTCATTAACATGTCTTTTATGTAGTTGTATATTCATAAGGTTTACTAACCTAGGTCACTTTGGCAACTACTAAATCAATAAGCCTTATGAATACAAACTAACCAATAATATTCTCTAATTCTATTATTTGTGTAATGCCATAATACTACAATACATTACTTGACCAAGCATCAATCAACATTAACACAATAACTTAAATGTGTAACATACTTTATGATTGATTATTTTCAAACATTAGTCGACTACAAGAAATGAGTAGTCGACTTGGGTCAAATCAAGTCGACTACAGGTTTAGGTCTAGTCGACTAGGACAAGCAAGGGTTAGTCGACTATACCAACATGACTAGTCGACTACACATTTTATCAGTCGACTAGGTCAAAATCACAAGTCGACTAAAAACTTTATAAGTCGACTACAAATTTTATTAGTCGACTCCTGTTAGAATCCAAACTCTCGGTTAAATATTAGTCGACTTGGCCAAAAGGTTAGTCGACTATACACTTTACTAGTCGACTAATCAAAAACCCAAGTCGACTCCTGTTAGAAACAGAGAGTCGGGTAACTTTCGGGATGGACTATTAGTCGACTAATCAATCCCTATAGTCGACTAATAGCCCACGATCCAGTTACCGAACAGCAGTTCCAGATTATGCCCGAATCCCAAAAATTATGGAAAAATCGGGAAAAAATTCAGGAAAATTAGGGTTTCTAAAATCCTAATTTTGATCCATATTAATTGTATAATTAGAGGAGTGTGAATCATGATTAGGGTTTCCAAGAATCCTCTTCAATTCTACAATTAAAGATCAAAATCTGGATTTCATGAATTGTTAATCAAAACCCTAACTTTTCATAATTCCTAAATCCAAGATGTATTGATTCTTTAACCTGGCTCTGATACCAAATGTTGGATATAAATACAACTATAATGCGGAATAAAACGTCCATGGATCAAGAATCAACCATACATCTCAAGAATCATATATTGCAAGACTTTCATAATAGAAAACCCTAATCTATTCATACCTGAGGCCATTGATGAAGATTGAATGGAGATTGGAGAAGATGTTGAATCCTTCCTCTGGAATCTGCAAACCCTAACTTGCAATGGATCCTCTTTTCTCTGCTCCTTTCCTTTCACAAAAATCTCTGTTCTTTTCACGATGGATTCTTACGATTGAATTATTCGCGTGAGTTTTGTTTCTTTACAGGAGGAGAAAAGTGGGTCGCACATTTGCAAAAAGACCCCTTGAAAATAAACCTTTCCATCATGGTATCTTTTCTATTTTCAAGTGACCAAATAACTATATAAATGTGACAATTATATGGGCATCCTTTATATCAGTTAAACTTAATAGGAATCCAATGCAAATACCAAGGTTATGTGGGCCACTTTAATATGAGATTAACACGAGATAGTGTTTTTGCAGACATAGCAGAATTTGGCCTCTTCAGAGAGACTAGGTACGTTTCCAGGTTTTGAGAAGGGAGGTGAGGGAAAAATGAATTTTGATTGTTCTTGAATTCTTTTGGTTTTTTGAGTTCTAAGATTTCTCCTCAACTAGTTTAACCTTATCTTTCAACTCAAAAGAGGCTTTAGAGTTCTGCCTATATTGGTCATCAACTCTAATCATCTTAAGAGTCTCCTAAATGATTTGATTACCTTATTTATGATGGAGGTCCAAGCAGAGTTCAACGATGAAGGGAGACAATTTGTCAGTTAGATTTGACACCTTATAGTCCTTGGTGAAAGCATTAACCTTGTATTGAAGATGTCAAATAAAGTCCTTAAACTCATGGAATTTAATCTCTCAAAGGTATGAAATCAATCACTGTAACATGGTGAAAGTAGAAGAGGTTTGTGTCAATCCCAACATTAGTGAGATCATATTTAATCGCGTGAGCCTCCCATTGACTCCTGTGCATTTCTAAACTAACAATATACGTGATGGCTTGCCAAAAAGTGAACTGAAGAGGTGACAATGATAATAAACATTCAACAGCCAGAGGAGTTTTCGGTTTGTATGGAGCAGAAAAAGTGAGTCATGATAAGTCAATAGGTAGAATGGACCAAGATGGAGTTAATGTGTGAGAGTAGAAGTGGTAAAATGTGCAAAAGATTCAATGGACAACCAATATCTCTTCTAATTAGCCCTCGGTTTTTAATTAATCCTGATGAACTCAGTTTTTTGCTAATTTAGAGTCATCAGGGCTAGCCAAGTTCCGAATGAGGAAAAGTTACGTCTGCATGTTCTGGGTTCTGTGTCAAATACTATTTTGTCAAGAGATAAGTTTGTGGCTTTTAAATTATGATACATATAAAATAAAATTTTTAATGTGGAGATCTTGCTTAATCACAGATTATGAGGATGTCCATGAAATAAGAATGATAATTAGTTTTTACTGAAAAATAAAATTATCCTATGACAAAATAAACTATAGCAATTTAGCAAGGGTAATATAAAAGTGTGCTAGAAAGAATAATATTTTAACTACAAGATAAATATAATTAATATACTAAGATGAATAATATTTTCTAAATTACATGCTTAATAAGTATAACAACTAAGAAATTTGCTATAATTTTTCTTTTCAGTAATCACAATTCAATCTAACTAGTCGAATAATTCTACACAGAAGTAATACTCAGATTTAAATGAATAAACAGTTTTAATAAGGGCTAAAAGGGTAACAAGACCAAGAACAAATTAAATAAAAACTGAGTACAAGCTTTAATAAGTTCTAAAATCAAACTGAATTGTAACTCAATGATAGCTATAGTACATGTACTATTTAACCCACTCCCAAAGAAATGAAATAATTGAACTTTTAAACAAACCGAAGCAAGATACATATGAGATGATAGATTGATAAAGCAAGAAATACTAAGTAAAGGAAAATGTCATAGTAATACATAATGATATTAGAAGAATAAAAGTGGCTTATACAAGTTCATAAGCAAACAAAATTGGCTTAAAGCCGATCATAAAAATGAAGACACTGACAAAAGCAAATACTCATGAAATTTTCTCAATCCTAAACAATGAACATGGATGAAAGTTATGATAAAATTAATGAGGAAATAACAATTGCTTAATCAAACTTCTAAGATTGTTAATCTTGTGAATTTATCAAAATGAGAGCAAATTAGTTCTTGAGTTCTCTAAATTGTTGGTTTGTTTATAACTCTTAGTGCAAAACAAGGAGTGATATAAAGAAAACTTTTATATGGCAAGATTGTTGGATCTTATTTTATTTGATAAATAAAATAACCATTTTTCAGTTTTTATGATCCAATAGAAATTTAAAAGAAAACTTACTAACAGTTAATTTTTCCTAAAATGCGTGACACATTAAGTGGAGTTACAACTACCCATTTTCTGTTGGGAAAAAGAATCAAAGGAAATTATTCTTAAGGCATAAGACCCTCTAGTCTACAAGAAAGTCGAGATTTCATCTTTTCATGAATGTAAAGTCTTGTATAGGCTATCAACGAATTCCAAAATTCTGGTGTTCTTTATTTTATTAAAAAAAGAATTTGAATTTGATTGCTATGGCTGAAGGTACGATCTATTCTTTTCACTCTTAAGTTTTTTTTTATATAATTAATCTATTTTTGAAAATTGCTAACATTTGATATCAGAGCAATATCTCTAATTTAGGAATCGGTTCAATCTTACTTATCTTGTGAAATGATAGTTTAGTTTTGTGATTATTTAACAAGGGTCTTGATTTATTTGATCTTTATCTCTTGTCTAATTGAAGGGATTTGAATTTCTTTCTTTCATGATTGAATTTATCTCTTTTTTTTTAATACATGCATGATAAGATAAAAGAAATAAAATAAGTAGAAATATAAAATTTCATTTCTTTAATATTACTCTATACAAATTGCATGCGCTTAGAGTTATTATATGCAGTTGACTGAAAATTTGTGTAATGCAAAATAAAACTTGTTGTCTCTTTACTGGATAACATATTCTAATAGAATATTTGTTGGATTTTATCTAATTAAATATTGGAGAATAAAGATAAATTCAATCAGATGGAATTTTGACTCTCTTTTATACTAGAATGCTTGAAAAAATGGAATTATACCAGAAACTCAAATCTGTTTAGATTCTAGGCGTATTGTTAATATTTCAGTAACTTTATGAAAATGTAATTTACATTTTGTGACTGTGCTAAAAATAAAATCAGAATCGAGGGGCTTTTTTACAATTCTACAGAAATTTAGTATTTATAGTATTAGTCCAAATTAATTTCAGGATCTTTTATGCAATTCAGAATTTACAGAATCAGTTCATAAATTATAATATTGCAATTTAGAGGCTGTTTGTAATGAAATCTTAAAGTAACATATTTATCTACTTGAGATAAATTTTCTATTTAATTCTCATATTTATCTATTTGAGATTAATTGAATTTTTGAATCATATGAACAACATGTATGGAATAAGTTCTTTTTTTGTAAGTAGTATTTGGAATCACTAACTTATACATGATTGGCATTAATTTTAGTCAATTTTTATGTCATATTAAAGTAACATTTGATTATTTAAGTAATTGCCACAGTATTCTTAATTATGATGATGTTAAGTGATAAAGAAAAATTTAATTTTAATCACATACATTTATGACATCAATAATTGTAATTGAACATGAAAATATAGTAATTAACTACACAGGGTGATTATTATATTTGTGTTTAATTAGAATGAGATAGTGAGCTATGTTAAAAAAAATTCTAGTTACCCACAGGTCTAGAAATTTTTTTATATGAAAAATAAAATACTAATCCCATTATAAAGTAATCCTTAAAAAAGAAATTGTGTGTCATAGTCTATGCCCATAGAAACGGTTATGATGACGTGTTGATTTTTGTTGTTTGGAATAATTTACATAAGTAAATTTTCCGGTTTTGCTTCATTACATATTTAGTAAACTTTATTATTTATTTTGCAGTTCATTCAGCATCTATTTCAAAATTTGATTCATCTCATATACCTTTTCTGAATGGTGATATCTATGCTGACTGAAAGGAGAAAATTCTCCTTACATTGGGGTATATGGACCTTAATTTAGCACTTCGTGTGGATGAGCCACCAATTCCTATGGATTCAAGCACCCAAATTAAGAAAACATCATATGAACATTGAAAGTAATCTAAGTGCTTAAATTTGATATTTATTAAGTCTCATATTGGAAAAATATTCGTGTTTGATTGCTGATTGCGCTAAAGTGAAGGAATATCTCAAAGCTATTGAGGAACAGTTTGAGACTTCTGACATGACTTAGGTAGCACCCTGATGAAAAGATGTGTTCCATGAAGTTCAATGGCATTAAAGGAGTATGTGAGCATATTATGAAAATGAGGGATATTGCTACTTAACTTAAGTTACTGGAGATTAAGATATCTAAGCCATTGCTGCTTCACTTCATCCAGTATGGACTTTTCAAGATTTTCTACAACACATATAAGGAAGTGGTCAGTAACTGAACTTTTGACCATGCGTGTTCAAGAATAAGGAAGACTGAATCAAGAAAGAATTGAAAGTGCTCATTTAGCGACTCAAGAAAATAAACCAGCCAAGAAAGGTAAAGGCAGACAAAGGCGCCTCTTAATTAGGTCAATAAGAGCGTTGTCAAGTGCTTATTTTGCAAGAAGAAAGGGCACAAGAAGAAGAGTTGTCTCAAATTTAAGGTTTGGCTTGAAAGAAAGGTAATCCCATCTCTTTAGTGTGCTATGAATCTAATATGGTTCATGTTTCTCATAACACTTAGTGGATTGATTTTGATACTATAATTCATATTGTCAATACATGCAGGGCTTCTTAAACCAAAAGAATCGAACAAAAAGTGAACGCTCTATATATTCAGGAAACCGTATAGGTTCACATGTGGAAGCAGTTGGTACCTACAAACTTGTTCTTAGATATGATTTTGTATTAGGCCTTGAAAGAACCTTGTATGTTCCATATTTTTCTAGAAACCTTATTTTAGTTTTAAGACTTGTACCCCTTGACTTTAGTTTTAATTTCATCGGTACTTCCTTTCATTTGTTAAAAGATAATGTTGTTGTTGGTGATTGCATTTTGGATTATAGGTTATTCAGACTTTATTTAAATTCTTTCCTTTATTATAGCCTTACGACTATGCATGGTATTGATGGCATTAAGTGGAGTGTTATAAATGAGAAATCCTCCATATTGCGGCACAAGAGATTAGGTCATATCTCCATTGAAAGAATTAAAAGATTGCTAAATGATAGAATCCTTGTGGTTCTTGATTTTACTGATTTTGAAACTTGTATGGACTATATAAAAGGAAAGCAGATCAACAAAATTAAAAGGGTGCCAGGAGGAGTTCTGATATTTTAGTGATCTATACACTAACATTAGTGGTCCCTATGAAATATGCTTGAATGGTCAGAAATATTTCATCACTTTTATCAATGACTACTCACGATATATGTATATCTTTCTGCTTTATGACAAGAATAAAGCATTAGATGCTTTTAAAATTTATAAAGTAGAGGTAGAGAAACAATTGGGTAAACAAATTAAGATTGTGAGGTCAGATAGAGGTGGAGAATATTATGGCAGGTACCCTGAAAAAGAACAACTACTAGTTTCATTTGCTAGATTTCAACAGGAACATGGCATTATTGCTCAATACACAATGCCAGGCACCATCACAAAATGGTGTGGCTGAAAGACGAAATCGGACTTTAAAAGATATAGTGAGGAGTATGATTAGTAACACCAACTTCCCATTATCTTTATAGAGTAAAGCCCAAAAAACTTCAACATATGTACTAAATAGGGTTCCAACTAAGGCAGTTTCCAAAATGTCTTTTAAGTTTTGGAATGGTTGAAAATCAAGTCTAAGGCATGTACATATATGGATTGTCTAGCTGAAGTTAGGGTTTATAATCCACAAGAAAAGAAGTTCGACTCAAGAATAGTCAGTCGATATTGCACTGACTATGCATAAAAGTCTAAGGGATATAATTTTATTGTCCGTCTCATGCAATGAGAATTATGCAATCTCATAATGCTAAGTTTCTAGAGAATGATGTGATTAGTAGGAGTGATTAATCTCAAAACTTAGTGTTTGAGGAAAATCACATTTCTGAACTCACTTCTGAATCTTCAGATAGACTGATTGTTTTTCAAGATAGTCGTGAGGATTTGACAATTCAAAAACAACCAGTTATTGAAGAACCACACCATCATGAGGATATTCCTACAGATCCAGTTATGCAACCTCTTCAATAAGAGAATGTTGATGTAATATTAATAAGATCTAATAGGACAAGAAAACCTGCAATTTCTTTTGATTACATCGTGTACCTGCGAGAATCTGACATTGACATTGGTGTTGAAGATGATCCTGTTACGTTATTACAAGCCACAAGTGGAAGTAAATCCACATTATGGACAATGCCATAAAAGATGAGATGGATTTAACGGCTAATAATCAAGGCTGGGGTCTTGTTGAATTGCCTAACGGAGCAAAGGCCATTGGTTGCAAATGGCTCTTTAAAACTAAAAAAGACAATTCGGGTAATGTTGAAAGATATAAAGTAAGACTTGTAGCCAAAGGATTCACTCAATAAGAAGGAATTGATTATTATAAAACATTCTCTCCTGTTTCAAAGAAGGATTTATATAGAATAATCATGGCATTAGTGGGTCATTTTGATATGGAGCTACATCAAATGGATGTGAAACAGCCTTCCTCAATGGAGATGCTTCCTCAATGGAGATGCTTCTAGAGGAAGCAGTTTACATGAAATAACCAGAAGGGTTCATCTCAAATGAAAATGATGACATGATTTGCAAGCTTAAGAAATCTATATAAGGGCTAAAACAACCTCCCGCCAATGATATTTAAAGTTCATAATGTTGTTTCTTCATTTGGTTTCATGGAGAATATTATGGATCAGTGTATATACCATAAGATCAGTGGGAGCAAAATAATTTTCTCAGCTCTGTATGTGGATGATATTTTGCTTGCTTCAAGTGATTTGCGCTTGCTTCATGAAGTGAAGTGATTTCTCTCACAACAGTTTGACATGAAAGATATGGGTGAAGTCTCTTATGTTATTGGCATAAGATTGAAAGAGATAGATCTCAAGGGATATTAAGACTGTCTCAAGAAATTTATATCAATAAAATTCTTGAGAGATTTCGTATGAAGGATTGTTCACCTGGTCTAGCACCAATTATTAAAGGTGACAAATTTAGCTTGAACCAATGCCCGAGTAATGATTTGAAAAGAGAAGAGATGAAGAATATTCCTTATTCTTCTGCAATTGGGAGCTTAATGTATGCTCAGGTCTGTACAAGACCTGACATTGCTTATGCAGTAGAAATATTAGGTAGATATCAAAGTAATCCAGGTTTGGAACACTGGAGAGTTGCAAAGAAAGTTATGTGATACCTCCAAGGGACTAAGGACTACAATCTTACATACAAGCGATCTGATCATTTGAAAGTAGTTAGATATTCTGATTTTGACTTTGCTGGATGCTCCAACTCTAGAAAGACTACATCAGGATATGTTTTTCTTATTAGCTGAAGGGGCTATCTTTTGGAGAAGTATAAAGCAATCATTAGTTGCTACTTCAATCATAGAAGCAGAGTTTGTATCATGCTTTGAAGCAACATCACAGGTTATTTGATTAAAGAGTTTTATTTCAGGCCTTCAGATTGTGGACACAATCTCTAAGTCATTGAAGATTTACTGTGACAACTCCGCCTCAGTGTTTTTAGCCAAGAATAATAGAAAGTCGCAGTAGACACATAAACATAAAGTATTTAAAACTTTGAGAATATATGAAATCAAGCAAGGTGGTTATTGATCATATTAGTACTGGATTGATGATTGCGGATCCTTTGACGAAAGGATTGCCACCTAAGACTTATAAGGAGCATGTTGACCATATGAGACTCAGTTCTATTTTATAATTAAGATACTCTTTATTTTTGTATTGCTTTTGATCGACATGAAAACTCTAATTGATTTAAATTTGTCTTCTCATTTACTGTTTGAATACATAAAGTTGAGAGAATGACAATATACATGTTTGAATATTAAATAGATTAAGAATGAGCATTTGGAAGCTTATTGATACAGATATGACCAACATATTATTCTCATTCAAATGAGAAAGTTATATTGTAATACATATAAGGTAATATTTGATCTTAGAGGACTGCTGCTATGATTCATGTGACTTAAACTCTTTTTCTTGAGTATAAGAATATAGGGAAAAATTTGTTCATGTATTATTTTTTAATTTAATACATATTAAGTATTCTATGGGCTAAGTGGGAGAAGGTTGAATCTTATTTATTGATAAATAAAATAACTATTTTTCAGTTTTTATAGCCCATTAGAAATTTTAAAGTAAAGCCCACTAACAGTTAATTTTTCCTAAAATGTGGGATACATTAAGTTGAGTTAAAACTATCTATTTTACTCTTACTTATATGTCTTTTTTGATGGGAAGAGGAATCAAGGGTGAAATTATTCTTAAGGGACAAGAGTTTCTACTCTACAAGAAAATCTATGCTCATCTTTTCATGGATGTAAAATCTTGGATAGACTAGCCAACAAATCTCAAAATTCTGGTGTTCTTTATTTTATTACAATAAGAATTTGAATTTGATTACTATGGCTGGAGGTACTATCTATTTCTTCCGCTCTACAATCAATCTATTTTTGGAAATTGCTAACAAAGACTTGATGCAAATAAACTATAGATAAGAAAATTTTAAATAAAGCTCGTGGGTGGACTGTGAGGGAGTAGCCGCATGAGAGCAATGCATTAGAGAATTCATAAACACATCGCGCGTAGCCACTCCACCATGCTAACTTGCTAGCGGTAGTTGTCCCTAGAGAAGTCGATGAGACTTGGGTTGCAGGAAAGTGCAAATCCTCTTGCCAGAATGCCTGCTTAGAAATTAGATGCACAAATATGAATGGAGAAATTTTAATGAGAGTGCCAGGGGAGAGGGGAGAGTTTTTTCTTTCCTTGTGTATAAGCCCATGACCCTAAATAGCCCAATTTTAGAAATTTTAAGAGAGAATCTATCAACAAACCCGACTAATCAAGCATTGACCTCCCTTTTAAGTCCACAATCACAAAATTATGGAGCTTGTTACGGACCAAGTCAAAATAAAAATAGTCAAATAAACCCGACCTTTTTCTATAGTGCATAAAAACCAACAATTATCACTTGAAAAATTCAAAAATTTAAGGATCCTGACTCACCAAAAAGAGACTAGGTCTCCTTCCAACTTCGTTGAAAATTTCTACTTACTATAATTTCAAGGGGAAAGTGCGCGCCCCCCCCCCCCCCCCCCCCCCCCCGGGGAGATTTGAATGAAATTTGACAACCACATGTTGCTTTTTGACTTTCCAAACATCATCTAACACAAGAAAGTATCCCATCAACCATTTTAGTTTTGCACTTGAAGAGTATAAGGTATATAGGTAGGCAAAATTCCTCCTTTACCCCTCCCACGCCCATACTCTTCTTCTACCTCCCCCTTTATCTCTCAATCTAAGAAACCAAAGAAATTTTGCATTCTTTGTATTTGCTGGGATTCAGAAAAAAAAATTTAAAAAAATGGAGCAATATCCCCACTCTTTCTTCTCTCACTCTCTGCTAGAAGGAAATCCATTTTTTTCCCTCTTTAATCTACTTTATTTCTTAGATCTAAAAAGAACCCCAAAAGTTTATTTTGCCTCTTTTACTTTCATCCTCTTCTTCTACTTCTTGATGTGAAACATGCGTGCATGTATGAAAATCAGTAACAAAACACTCAATTATGATTCACCAAAATGAAAAGATCGTTGGTAAGAAATGATTAAAACTAATAATGCAGATGTGAGTTAACCAAAATAACATGTGCAGATAACTCTAATTTAAATTGAAAATCAACTAAAAATAATATATTATGTAACAAAAGATTCTATGATTAATATTAAAACTACTGAATTACGAGTAAGTAGATACGCACAATCTCATATTTGTGAACAACAGTTAAATCAATAAAATATTAGAGATTAAATATCATACTCGATATAATTGGTATGAGTTAAAAATATATTACTGAGGATTATGTCAATCTCAGTATCCTGTGATGATTGTGATGTGTAGTACTCTTCTTCATGAACTCAAACCTTCAAATCGTGCGTGATTTGGACTCCGAATGATAGAGAGATGATTTGAAAACAAACTTTAAATACTTAATGAGTCTGTTTATACTGTAGCGGGTCTTTTTTTTACTGTAGTTGTCGAGTCAGCACTATAGTGGCACTGTAGCAGTGTTTTCTTCGAGATTTTGAATACTAATTTTTTCTTAGATTTTCTGAGAGGTTTTTATAGAGAATTAAAAGAGGGATTTTTCTAGAGGAAAGAAGAGAACTTTTTTAAATAGGAAAAGAGGAGAGAGGTAGGGAAGAGAATAGAATAGTTAGTGAAATCACCTAGAGGGGGGGTGAATAGGTGATAGGCTAATCTAATGAACTAAATGCAAAATTTAAAAACTAATTGCAACAACACTTAATGCAATCAACGAGTGTAGCCGAATTCTCGGTGAAGGGCTCTGGACTAACTCCTCTTGATTCCTCTGAATAAGAGTTGAGGCGCTATATAAAGCTCTCGTGGTTAAGCACAAGTGAGGCACACAAACACACAAGCATGTATTATGATATAGAAATATGAATCAATGCACAAAGTAATAGAGAGAGAGTAAGAGTCAATGGATCAAACGCAAACAACAAGATTTGTTTCGAGGTTCGAGCACCCAGCTCTACGTCCCCGCCTTCACCCAGAAGGATTTCGAATCCACTAACTTGTCCACGTAGGATTCTCACACAGGGAACCTCCACCGAGGATTTTGGGGCAAATACAACCGGGAATACCGAACTCCTCTCTCAACCAATACAACCTCCACCGAGGCAACACAAACACCACCTCACACAAGAGGGGTAGGCCCTTAGCCAAATAACCACAATCCACCTCACACAAAGAGGGATACAAATTCAAACTCCACCTCTCACTAGAGGGAGCACACCACAATCTCAACCTCTACAAAAGAGGGAGCTAACCACCACTCCAAATCAACCTCTACCCAAGAGGGATACAACAAGTAAAGGAGGGTACAACACTTGGTGGTATATCTCAACCACAAACACCTTCTTCTCCACAAAAACAAAGATCCTATAGAAAGAATAGAATGATAGCTCAAGTGTGAAAAACCAAGAGTTTGGAAATCAAAAACTCAAAGAAAATGCTTGGGAAAACAACTAGAATAATTTTGAGATGAAGAACAAAAGCAATATCCCAAATAGCCAATTTTCTTTGATTTTTTCAACCCTTTAAAACAATATAAAGATAGATCTTTTGAAGCTCTAAAACACTTTTGAAATCTTGTATTAAAACACTAGAAAGTAGGAAATTTTCTCTGTTAAAAACCTTTTTTTAAAATCCTATACAAATGGTGTTTAAATAGGCCCCCAAGAGAAACTAGCCGTTGGGCTGATTTGTCAGCCTTGGCGGCTGGCGGTCGACCGGCCCGGTCGACCGCCAACGGTCAAATTTTTGACCGTTGGAGGCTAGTGGTCGACCGCCCGGTCGACCGTCCCAATCCAAAGAGCAAATGATCTCTGGCCGGTCGACCGCTCGGTCGACCGTCCACGCCTTACGGTCGACCGGTCGGTCGACCGCCCCCACCCGAGAGTGGGGTACTTGCAGTCGGTCGACCGGCCCAGGTGGCTGGCCAAGCGTGCACGTTTTGTGCACGTCGGTCGACCGGTCCGGTCGACCGACTCTAGGTCCGGTCGACCGGCCTGGTCGACCGCCAGAGCCTGGCAGAAGGTTGTTTGGGACAGAAAAACTTGGTTTTTATTATTCTAAAAAATCCCATAAATTCCTTAAAAATCCACAGAAATAGTTTTAGCATAATGCATTGAGATACAAACTTGTGTGAAAAATTTCAATACAAATTTCAAACTTTTTGAACCATTTTTGTGACTTACAAATTTTGCCGAAAACCAAAATTCGTATTTTCCAAAACATAGATTTTTCAAATGGAAATCCGATTTTTCCAAAAACTCATCCAAATACAAAAACATGATATAGAAACAACTTTTAGGCATGATGTATATGGACCTAAGTCCAATATACATGAAACATATATATATCATTGTTTTTGACTTTAAATACGAAAATATGTTTTGTTAAAATACAAAACCTAAATACATGAATAGGTATGAAAAACTAAGTTTATTTAAGACATGAAGCATACATGTATATAGAATGAATCTAATATACATAAAATCAAGTAAACTTGTTTTGATGTAATATCTATTCATGAAAACCAATATCGCTTAAACCAAAACCGAAAAACCAATATCAAAACATGAAACGTGTGTGTGTTGTGAACTTGAGCATATCACACTATCTATTCTTTACAAATGGATCTAAAACACAAACTAAACTAAGTACCGAGGTCTTCTTGACGAACTCCGTCTTCAAGCCGACTCGATTCAAACCGTGATCCACCTAGTTAGACTCCAACGAGTACTATATATGATCTTTGACGCTCGTGCTCTTGAATCACCATGTGAAAGCTTCCAAACCATCTTTGTTGAAGCTAATCACCTACTAATATCTTGATTAGAGATCTGAAACTAAACATCATAAGATTATTAGTAAACATAACTACATGAGTTAATCATCATCAAAACTAGAGTGGAAGGCCACTGGGCCAACAATCTCCCCCTTTTTGATGATGACAAAACTAATGGAGTTATATATGCATTGATTAAAGTTAAGCTTCAAGGAAGCTCCCCCTTAACTCATGCATAGCAATAAACAATAAGATATGCAATAAATATTAAACATGAAAATGCATAGACATGCATAAAACAAGCTTTTGATACCAAATACAAAACATGCTCTTGATACCAAACATGAAATGTATCAACATGCATAAAACAAGCTTTTAATACCAAAATAAATTATTTCTTCTTTTACATAAACATGTTCTTAAATAATGCTCTTGATACCAATTAGAAGATAATCAATATATAAAAATTCTTGATATCAATAAAACAAAAACAATAAGCCTTTTTGTAAATAAACAAATAAAAATCGTGCATAGAAAAATCGTGCATATAAAAATCATGCATATAAACTCAAATACTAAATACTTCTCCCCCTTTTTGTCAATCATCAACAAAGGGGTCCAAGTAAACAATAAAACATATTCTTCCAATACGATACCAATTAAAAAAAATATCAATATAAGTGAATCATGATACCAATTGAAAGTGAACAAATTTTTTTTAAGAAATGACAATTTAAGGTAAATGAGGCATTGAAAACAAGTCTCAAAGAAACCAATCAAAATTTGATACCAACTGAAAGATATATAGATAGACTTGATTACCAATTCTTTCTTGATACCAATTGAAAGAAAATATTTTGATACCAATTTAAATTTACCAATTGAAATGAATAGATCAATAAAACCAATTGAAATATATGGATACCAATTGAAGATAATTTTTTATTAAGAGCATATGATACCAAATTAAAATCAATATTCATTTTTCAATCATTTTTCATCATAACGTATGGGAGTGAAAATCAAAGGTAAACCAAATACCAATTGAAAGATGAAATACGAATTTTCTCCCCCTTTATGAAATATCAAATAAAACGATGCATAAGCTTGTATAAATACCAATTGAAAACTAATCAATTGAAATATGATATGCATTAAAAATCAAGTTTTGGGTTATGCTAAGCTTGATTTTGCAAAACTAAAATTTGTGATATCCTTGAGCACAATTAAAGCATATATATGTGATAGGTAGTGAAAAATGCATAATTGTCATCATATATACCATCACATTTGCACATTTATTCATATTATAATGCACATTTATTAATATTTCGTTATTTAATGTGTGCAGGCCTCAAATTATCAATTTAATAAGAAATGAAGCTTAAAGAGCCCAAAAGCCCAGATCCAAGCCCATGTTTGAAGCCCAGATGAAAAAGCGCAAATACAAAGAGTCAAAATGCAAATACAAGGGCTAAAAATTGCAAATATCAGAGATAAGGGAAGGATAGACTTCTATCCAACCCTAAACACTTGCAGATGAGGATAAAAGCCCAAGATAAAGAAGAATTTCGTGGAAAGAGGATTTAAAGAAATCTGGATTAAGGGTAACTTGATTACCAAGTTATCTCGAAAATCCAGATTAAAAGGCCAGGATACATATTCCAGAAGCAAAATCCCACATGGACGGACCAGGAGAGGCCACGCGCCAAAGCGCGTGGCCAGACGTCACTAAATTGCCGCAAATCCGTGGCAAACTTGGGTTTTTGTGGCAAAGTGGATGAGTCAGGCTACCAGATTTCGTTGGCGACTTCATCCGGGACTCCTCTACATTCTGCACTATAAATATCTCTGCAGGCGCAGCAGAGAGGGGCATCCAGAGACGATTAGGGTTTTCTTTAGCCACTTTTATTTAAAGTTGTAATTTTTATTTCATGCTCGTTGTGGAGAAGAAGGAGACGATTGTGTAACCGGAGATTCATCTGAAATAAAGGTCACTCTTTTGTTCTCTTTTAATTTCTGCAAATTTTATTTCTTTTTGTGATCTCTTTGATTTTCAATCTGTGATCACTTCTTGCTTTCTTTTTCTTTATTTTGCAATCTTTCTCATTAAATAAAAAATAAAAAAATATATAAATAATTTGAAAAGAAAAAAAATAATGATGAAGAACTAATCCTCTTAGTGGTTTGCTGAGATTCTTAAAGCAACCCTAGAGCAATTAAAACTTGATCTGATTAATGAACATCTCTAGAAACCCTAGGTTTAAAGGCAACTAATTCTAGAAGATTAAAAATACTTAAAATTCTTAATCTAGGTTGCATGTTAAAAGAACTTTTCATGACTTCAAACTTAAGAACTAGGACAGCATAAATTTGAGATTAGTCTTCTATTAGGCTGTACCTAGATGTTAGGATGAACCATAGTTGGTTTTTGAATAATGCAACTTAGTTAGAATCGTGTATTAATTTTTCTTGCTTGATATATTTGTAATAACCTAGGGTGAATCATATCAATCTTAAGATGAAGATCAAGCTCTTTAATTTGCAATAGGGTTGTGGTAGAAAATCAGCAAAACCACATCGTTTACATCATACATATCAAGATCTAATCTCTTCTCTCCTATTTTTGAAGACACAGAGGAATCGAGTTGAAAAGCTTGCATCGCATCCTTCCCTGAGGATCACGACCCACTTGAGCCCTTGCTACAGCGGATTCATATTGAGACTAAGAATTCTGAACTCTATTTCAATTATCAAAATCTCAATCAAATTTTGGCGCCGTTGCCGGGGAAGGAACGGCACGATTTCCTCGTTCTAATCATTCTTTATTCTTTCTGTTGCAGGTACAGAGAACAGGAAACAAAAACAGAGTAGCAGCAAGGACATACAGCAATCCAGTGCCTCTGCCCTCGAAGGCAGAGCACCTGGACCTACTAATTTGCCGCAGAAACGCGGCAAAAGCCGCAGATCTGCGGCATTAGTAGTGAACTACTAACCTACTTTTCTGCAGGTTGCTCTGCATTGCAAAATTTGCTTACTGCTGTGATTAAATTTCTCTGTTATCACTCTGCAATTGCTAATTAATAACATTAACCCATTTGTTGAAAATAAAAAAAAAATTTAGACTCTTGCATTTAGGGCACGTGTCTATTTACATTTTTTTTTATTCTGTTGAAGAGTGCTGGCGACAAGGTACGTTTGCATAGCATATAGATTAGGAAACACTCTTGGTTGTTTACTGCTTTCTTGAGTGATTACTTTTCTACCGCTTTACACGTACACTAATTCATCTTAAGGGCATAACCCATAAGCAAGATAAGGTGGGGATTTCATCACCCTTCCTTGGCCCACAAATCATATCCGTCACACTCACAACCCTAACCTTAAGTAAAAATTGACTAGACGTTGGCCCTAGGTTAACTCGGACTCAATAGGAGATTGACCGAAGGAGGAAAATTGTTCGAAAGTAACTCTTGTCAAATCGGTGTCTAGGCAGGGGATTGAGGGCCGAAAGCCCGAAGAACGGTGGTTATTTAATTAAGGAACGTCTCTGACGGAAAACCTCCCATCGGTCTTGCCACCTACCTGGCCGATTAGCTTGTGGTTAACGTCGACAGTAGACCTCCTAAGGACAGTCTAAAGTTAGGAGTCGTCTAGGTCAAGGCTTACCTTAGATTAGGACTTTTGATTGTTTTTCTTTTTTTTGATTGATTGGGTGAACTTGTTTGCTGATTGTGCATGACCGCTTGGTCGAGAGACCCACTTACATCCAGGCTAACTAGAACTAGTTCACCACCCGAGCTCAAGCCCGACTCACACATGGCACAACCACAGTCACTCCAAGATAGGTTCTATCCTATTAGAACCTCTCTTCCTTCTTGCATCCAGCTCACTATTGAAAGTGTTGACCCATATGAACTCAAGCCACAATACATCAACACTCTTCCCAAATTTCATGGACTTGAATCTGAGGATGCATACTTCTTCATAAGGGAATTTGAAGAAGTATGTCAAATGATGAATATACCTAAGTTAGGAAACGATGCTATCAAACTTAGGTTTATCCCCTTTGCTTTGAAGGATTTAGCAAAGAAATGGCTCTACAGTCTAGAGGCCGGTTCAATATCTTCTTGGGATAATTTCATTAAGGCCTTCTTAAAGAAATTTTATCCCGTTCACAAGACTGCACTGATTAGGAAGAATATCCTCCAGTTTAAGCAAATAGCCAATGAACTTTTTGGAAATACTTCGAGCGTTTTAAGGATCTCCTTGCCCAATGTCCTCACCATGGGATAGAGAAATGGCGACTTTGCCAAGTTCTCTATGATGGATTAGATTATTCTACTAAAACACTGTTAGAATCCATGTGTCAAGGAAGATTTCTGCAAAAGAATGAAGATGAAGGATGGATATTGTTTGAGGAATTAGCTGAAAAATCCATCCAATGGGACCCTACTCCTGAAAAATCTAGGACTAATGACCCTACTTCTTCTAAAGGAGGTATCCATTCCATTGAGGCCAACGTAGCAACCGATGCTAAGTTAGCTGCTGTTATGCGTAGACTAGAGGCTCTTGAAACTAAAGAGCCAGTCTCTGTGAACCAAGTCAGCCCAACATCTTCGGCGGGCTGTACTTATTGTCAAGATATGAACCATGTGTTCGAGGAATGTCCTGTTTTCATCGCGCATCAAAGCTTGCCCGAACATATGAGTGCGGCCTTCACAAGGCCCGCCAACAATCCTTATTCACCCACCTACAATCCCGGTTGGAGAAACCATCCCAATTTTTCATGGGGCCCAAGCAACAATGATCAAATGAGGCCCAAATTCTCCAACAATTTCCAAAATCCGCCCTATCAACAAAATTTTCCCTAGTCAAAATCCTCCACCGTCTTTCCAAAATTCACAAATGGAGACAAGACTTTCAAATTTGAAAAGAAAGGTGGATACCCTAGTCAAAAGCCAAGACACGCTGGCTCAAGTCCTAAGTAGGATAGAGCTCCAATTGAACCAGCAAGAGAGACAGAGGGGTACCCTACCGAGTCAACCATTGCCAAATCCTAGGAATCCTAGGCCAGCCAATGAGGCTCAAGACCCAAATCAGTGTCACATAGTTCATACACTCAGATCTGGGAAACAAGTTGATAATCAAGTATCTATGCCATCGGATCCATCTCAGCCATCCATTCCATCTAGCTCCACTTCCATTCCATCTAGCTCCACTCCTTCTCCATCCAGTCCCAAGGAAACTGAAGCTGAAAAGTCAGCAGATCAGTTGCACCAGCCTATAGCTCCATTTCCAAATAGGCTTAGAAGCAACAACAATGCACATATGGAGAAATTATTAGAGGTGTTCAATCAAGTTAGGCTCAACATTCCACTTCTTGATGCAATCCAACAGGTCCCTAGCTATGCCAAATTCCTTAAGGACATGTGCACCAAGAAAAGAAAGACTAGTGTGCCTAAGAAGGTTTTTCTAGCCACTAACATTAGTGAGCTATTGTCCAACCAGATCCCTATCAAGTATAAGGACCCTGGTTGCCCCACCATCTCTTGCACCATAGGTCGAGCCGAAATCAATCGAGCACTCCTCGATTTAGGAGCTAGCATCAATTTGCTCCCTTTCTCCGTATATCAACAACTTGGATTAGGTGAACTCAACCCGACCCAAGTTACTATTCAGTTGGCTGACCGCTCTATCAAAGTTCCAAAGGGAGAGATCAATGACGTTCTCATACGGGTTGGAGAATTCATTTACCCGGTCGATTTCATTGTCTTAGAGACACAACCTGTGTCTAATCCTAGGTCCCAAACTCCCGTTATCTTAGGAAGACCGTTCCTAGCAACCGCTAATGCAATTATAAATTGTAGAAACGGTTCCATGAGACTGACTTTTGGGGATATGACCAAGGAAGTCAATGTTTTCAACCTAGGTAAGCATCCCTACGATGTGACCGACCAACCCTTTGAGGTTAACTCCATTGAGAACATGACGAGTGAGCATAATGATGAGATCATATTTGAGTCAGAGGAAGAGGAAGAGTTAGAAACAAGTGATATCAGTCTTGATGAGATCGAATGGGAATCAAATCTGAGTTCTATAGAGATGGGAGATTCTAGCTTAACTCCTCCACCCATCGAGCCAACTCCTTCTTTGGAGTTAAAAGCCTTGCCCAAACATCTTAAGTACGCCTACCTAGGTGAACAAGAGACGTTACCGGTCATAGTTGCATCTAATTTGACCAATAGGCAAGAGGAGGACCTGCTGGCAACCCTTAGGAGACATAGGGAAGCCATTGGTTGGACTATGGCAGATATTAAGGGACTGAGCCCTACGATAGTCCAGCATCGTATCCATCTTGAGGAAGGGACTAGACCGAAAAGGGATCCACAGCGTAGGCTAAACCCACTTATGCAGGAGGCTGTACAAGCCGAGATAGTAAAACTGTTAGATAATGGGATCATTTATTCCATTTCCGATAGCGAATGGGTTAGCCCAATGCATGTGGTCCCTAAGAAGTCTAGCTTTACGGTGGTAGAGAACGACAAGCATGAGTTAGTGCAAACACGATTGCCTACCAAGGTGAGAGTATGCATAGACTACCGTAAGTTGAATGCAGCCACTAGGAAAGATCATTTTCCCCTCCCTTTCATTGACCAAATGTTGGAAAGATTAGCAGGTCATGAGTATTACTGCTTTTTGGACGGTTATTCAGGGTATAACCAAATCCCTATAGCCCCGGAGGATCAAGAGAAAACAACGTTCACATGTCCATTTGGGACATTTGCCTACCGTCGAATGCCTTTCGGCCTATGCAATGCCCCCGCCACATTCCAACGTTGTATGTTAAGCTTGTTTTCTGATATGGTCGAGCGTTTCCTAGAAATTTTCATGGACGACTTCTCCGTCTATGGAAATTCTTTTGACCAGTGTCTCCATCACTTGGAGCTAGTGCTGAGTAGGTGCACCGAAAAGAACTTGACCCTCAATTGGGAAAAGTGTCACTTCATGGTGCAACAAGGGATTGTCCTAGGTCATGAGATATCTAGGGAAGGGATAAAGGTAGACAAGGCCAAAGTGGAGATCATAGCAAAGCTTCCACTTCCTCGATGCGTGAAGGACATTCGATCCTTTTTAGGACACGCCAGATTTTATCGTAGGTTCATTAAGGACTTTAGCAAAATTGCTAGACCCCTTACAAACCTTCTAGCTAAGGACGTGTCCTTCATCTTTGATGATAGGTGCCATAGTGCTTGGGAGAAATTGAAAGTGGAACTTATCTCTGCTCCTATCATCTCACCTCCGGACTGGTCCAAGCCTTTTGAGATTATGTGCGATGCTTCTGATTTTGCGATAGGTGCTGTCTTAGGACAGCGTAAGGACAATAAACAGCACGTGATCTACTATTCGAGTAGGACGCTTAATGAGGCCCAAATGAACTATACTACCACCGAGAAGGAATTCTTGGCAGTAGTGTTCGCTTTGGAGAAATTCCGTCCATACCTACTTGGGACTAAGACCACGATTTTCACTGACCATTCTGCTCTGCGATACCTTATGCTTAAGAAAGATGCGAAGGCCCGACTCATTCGTTGGATCCTTCTACTTCAAGAATTTGATCTCGAAATTTGAGATAAAAAAGGTGTCGAAAATGTCGTAGCTGACCATCTCTCTCGTGTGCCCAACGCACCTTCTGTCGAGCTGCCCATCAATGACAATTTTCCCGATGAGCAACTTCTAGCCATCTCTAAGGAACCTTGGTTTGCTGACATAGTAAATTACTTAGTCACAAACCAAACACCACCTAGTTGGTCTAAACAGGATAGGTACCGATTCTTGTCTCAAGTTCGGTATTACATGTGGGAAGATCCTTATCTTTTCAAATACTGTAGCGACCAAATCATTAGGAGATGTGTCCCCGACAAGGAGACTAGAAGTGTCCTAGATTTTTGTCATGAGTTCGCTTGCGGTGGACATTTTGGTCCCCGCAAAACTGCCGAGAAAATTCTGCAAAGTGGCTTTTATTGACCAACCGTGTTTAGAGATGCATTTGAGTATTGCAAGACTTGCACAAGATGTCAAATGATAGAAGAATTTCCAAACGAAATATGATGCCTCTAAATCCCATTCTAGAAGTAGAACTTTTAGATGTATGGGGCATCGATTTTATGGGACCCTTCCCTAATTCGTTTGGGCACTTATACATCTTGTTGGCCGTAGACTATGTGTCAAAATGGGTAGAAGCTATCCCTTGCAAGACAAATGACAACAAAGTTGTTGTCAAATTCTTGAAGGATAATATCATCTCACGCTTCGGAATCCCTAGAGCCATCATTAGTGACAATGGCACACATTTTTGCAATAGAACTTTTGAAGCTCTTATGCGAAGATATGCCATAACTCATAAGTTGTCTACGCCCTACCATCCTCAAACTAGCGGACAGGTAGAAGTTTCCAATAGACAAGTCAAGCTCATCTTGGAGAAGACTGTGAATCAGAATAGGAAGGACTGGTCCATCAAACTGGTGGATGCCCTATGGGCATATAGGACTGCCTTTAAGACGATTCTAGGAATGTCTCCCTACAGACTGGTCTTTGGAAAGGCTTGCCACCTTCCTGTCGAGCTAGAGCACCGGGCCCTTTGGGCAATTAAGCAGCTAAATTTCGATTTAGATAAGGCCGGTGAGTTTCGAAAATTACAAATTTCTGAACTAGAGGAGTTGAGGAATGATGCATACGACAATGCAAAGATTGCGAAGGATAGAGTTAAGGTTTTTCACGATAAATTCATCACGAGAAAAACTTTTGTCCAAGGACAAAAAGTTTTACTCTACAACTCTAGACTTCATCTCTTTCCCGGCAAATTGAAGTCAAGATGGACAGGACCATTCATTGTTAAGACGGTGTTTCCACACGGAGCCATAGAGATCTACGATCCCAAAAATGGCAATGCATTCAAGGTAAATGGTCAACGTCTTAAAATCTTTTTGGAGTCTGTGCCGGAAGCTAATGCGGCGATGGGTCTTTTTGACCCACTGTATCGGTAATTATATCTTTCTACCTGTTCATGCATCCATACATTTCATTCATACATTAGGGACAATGCATGAAACAAGTGTGGGGGAAGGGTATGTAATATATATAAAAAAAAAATTATATATATAAAAAAAATGTTATAAAAAGGAATTATTTTGACTTATTTCTTTGAAAGAAATCTAAGTTAGTTTTAAGGATTAGGAAAATCATGATTAGGATTTCTAAAAACTTGGTCAAAATAAATAAATTGTTTAAATTTTAGGTATAGGAGGAGAAATTGAATAATTAGTTAGTCTTAATTTTTACCTTAATGAAATGTGCATTCCTAGTACATATCTAGGATTCTAAGACAAAGACCTTGTGCCTCATAAAAAAAAATAAAAAAAATAATAAAATAAAAAAATATCACCAATTAAGCTGATACATGTGCCTCAAGAAGCATAAGTATTCATGCCTAAAGGTGAGTAAATAAAAATAAAGTCCTTAGTTTTGTGGCCTAATTCATTCAAATTTGAGTCCGCGGGGTGTTTTCTCACCTGGTGCCCTAAAGCCGACCGGTTTGGGAGCCACCGACTTTAAGTTCGCTACATGGGTGGATTAGAAAGCCTAAGAAAACTGAGAAATATTATACATGTATTAACACATCTAATAGTCAATTAGTTAGGTATGAGGGCCTCAAGAAGCCTTGATACTTATACGAAAGAAAATGAGATGAGTTATACATGCCAAAAAAAATAAAATATATATATATATATATATATATATATATATATTAACACATCTAATAGTCAATTAGTTAGGTATGAGGGCCTCAAGAAGCCTTGATACTTACACGAAAGAAAATTAGATGATGTTATAAAAATAATAAAGAGGCATGAGAGTCCAAGTTAAGGAATTGCTAGTAAAAATACATAAGGATGCATATGATTTTTGGTAACGAAAAAGACTATATTAGAAATTCAATTTTAATCCTTACCTAAAATGAATAACAATTGACTTTATAAAGACTAGGTTTGAAGAATGAATAAAAATGAGGATCCTAAAACTTATAGACTACTTAGTCTCTTCAAATAATAATTCAAATATTTTCCTTTTTATGGATTTTGTGGGTGTAATCCGCTGAAAACCCTCACGAGACAACACTCGTCCTCTAGGGTAACCTAGGGTTTTAACGGCTTGTTGCACATGCTAAGTGCAACCGTGATTCCTACGAAAGTGAGTTAGCTAGGTTAGATTTTTCTCTTTCTTTTTGATTTTTACTCGAGGACGAGCAAAAAGATAAGTGTGGGGGTGTGATAGGTAGTGAAAAATGCATAATTGTCATCATATATACCATCACATTTGCACATTTATTCATATTATAATGCACATTTATTAATATTTCGTTATTTAATGTGTGCAGGCCTCAAATTATCAATTTAATAAGAAATGAAGCTTAAAGAGCCCAAAAGCCCAGATCCAAGCCCATGTTTGAAGCCCAGATGAAAAAGCGCAAATATAAAGAGTCAAAATGCAAATACAAGGCCTAAAAATTGCAAATATCAGAGATAAGGGAAGGATAGACTTCTATCCAACCCTAAACACTTGCAGATGAGGATAAAAGCCCAAGATAAAGAAGAATTTCGTGGAAAGAGGATTTAAAGAAATCTGGATTAAGGGTAACTTGATTACCAAGTTATCTCGAAAATCCAGATTAAAAGGCCAGGATACATATTCCAGAAGCAAAATCCCACATGGACGGACCAGGAGAGGCCACGCGCCAAAGCGCGTGGCCAGACGTCACTAAATTGCCGCAAATCCGCGGCAAAACTTGGGTTTTTGCGGCAAAGTGGATGAGTCAGGCTACCAGATTTCGTTGGCGACTTCATCCGGGACTCCTCTACATTCTGCACTATAAATATCTCTGCAGGCGCAGCAGAGAGGGGCATCCACAGACGATTAGGGTTTTCTTTAGCCACTTTTATTTAAAGTTGTAATTTTTATTTCATGCTCGTTGTGGAGAAGAAGGAGACGATTGTGTAACCGGAGATTCATCTGAAATAAAGGTCACTCTTTTGTTCTCTTGTAATTTCTGCAAATTTTATTTCTTTTTGTGATCTCTTTGATTTTCAATCTGTGATCTCTTCTTGCTTTCTTTTTCTTTATTTTGCAATCTTTCTCATTAAATAAAAAATAAAAAAAAATATAAATAATTTGAAAAGAAAAAAAATAATGATGAAGAACTAATCCTCTTAGTGGTTTGCTGAGATTCTTAAAGCAACCCTAGAGCAATTAAAACTTGATCTGATTAATGAACATCTCTAGAAACCCTAGGTTTAAAGGCAACTAATTCTAGAAGATTAAAAAATACTTAAAATTCTTAATCTAGGTTGCATGTTAAAAGAACTTTTCATGACTTCAAACTTAAGAACTAGGACAGCATAAATTTGAGATTAGTCTTCTATTAGGCTGTACCTAGATGTTAGGATGAACCGTAGTTGGTTTTTGAATAATGCAACTTAGTTAGAATCGTGTATTAATTTTTCTTGCTTGATATATTTGTAATAACCTAGGGTGAATCATATCAATCTTAAGATGAAGATCAAGCTCTTTAATTTGCAATAGGGTTGTGGTAGAAAATCAGCAAAACCACATCTTTTACATCATACATATCAAGATCTAATCTCTTCTCTCCTATTTTTGAAGACACAGAGGATCGAGTCGAAAAGCTTGCATCGCATCCTTCCCTGAGGATCACGACCCGCTTGAGCCCTTGCTACAGCGGATTCATATTGAGACTAAGAATTCTGAACTCTATTTCAATTATCAAAATCTCAAGCAATATGTATGAAAATTAGATACCAATCGAAATTGATACTATATGAAGAGTAAGCATACATATATAAAACATATATATGAGTATACAAAAAGAATGTCAATATTGATACCAATTGAAACGATCCAATGATACCAATTGAAAGCATAATATGATCAAGTGTATAACTCATATTTCCTATCCACCCATTTCATGCACATGTTTAAAAGAATTTTCAATATTAACATACAAGACATGGTCGCCCAACCAACCGCCCTTAAATGAATAGGGGTTTTCAAAAATAGGTTTGAAAATATAGTATGTTTGAAAAACTCTACCAAAGAGAAGAATACAAACTAGTTATATGAAAAATTTTATAAACTAGGACGAAATCCTTCAAGCAAGGAATAAAAAAAATGTTTTTCATGAAACATGAAACTCACATGATATTCAACGCTCAAAGTCAATAAAGCATGAATATGACTCATGAAAACAAAACATGAGTAAATAAGAAGGGTGAGTGTACAAATATAATGTGAAGAACATAATCATGAAAGGTAGACAATTAGCTCAATAGAAATTCCTTTAAACATAAAACATGAAAATCGTCAAAACTAAATTTTCATAAAACAATTTATACTTCAAGACATATGTATGTTTTGGCAAAACAAGAGGTATACATACATCTCCCTAAACACAATTGAGTCCATAATAAAGATTTGCATGTAAAGCAAATGACTCAAGGGTATACATGTATATCTTAAGGTTTGACAAAATAGACATATACATGAAGTGAAAATACATGATCATAAAACATGTCCTAAGATGGGGAATACAAGTTAAAGTGCATGAATCATCAAAACTAGGCTATACTAGTACATTTAACAAGCACAAATGAGGATGTAAGCACAAACATATAAAAGTCTATTTGTGACTTACTAGATGTACAAGTATATATCCAAGTCTTAATGAACACAAACATCTAAACATATATTCAAATCATGAAGCATAGAAATCAAAACAAAAATTTCATATGATCATTATGACAAAAGCACATGCATTAGATTCATGATATACGTGATAGCTAAAACATGGAGAGAACACAAAATATGGGTCCATATTAAACATGGGTGTCTCAAATAACTAAACATGTATATCACTAATCTAAATCTCATGGCATATGGTATAATGAACATTAAAAATATGACATGCTACAAATGTGATTTAATAAGCATGCAAACATGAAGGGAGTAAGAGATTGTTACCAAACCAATAGGGCACATCTCCATATCTCCAAAACAATGGTGGTCCTCTCCACCAACTCCCCTTGAAAGTGATGCATCAAAATAGTTCCCTTTAAGCTCAGAACGCATCCACTTCAAGGCACCATAACTCTCACGTCATGCGAGAGCCCACACCTACATCAAATACAATAGGGGTGGTCTTTGGTACCCATATTCTTTTGGGTCCATGGGGGTTAGTACCTTTCCTAACCCAAACAAACTTAGTTGCTAAATTAGAATCATGTATACGATCATAGCAAAATTTAGCAAGGTAGCCCTGTGATAGGTAGTGAGAAGTGCATATTTATCATTACATTTACCATCATATTTTCATATTTATTCCTATAATTTTTGCACTATTACTAATGTTTTATTATTTATTGTGTGCAGGCCTTGAGTAATAAAAAAATAAAGAAATAAAAGCCCAAAAGAAGCCCAAAAAGCCCATGTCCAAGCCCAAGTGCAAAAGTTGCAAATTACCAAGTGTAAAAGTTGCAATTACTAAAAGAAGAGGGAAGGGATAGACTTCTACTCAACCCTAGTTGCTTGCAAGACAATCCTAAAGATAAAAGGAGAAGAGTTTAAAGATAAATTCGGATTCAGACTGTACATATTTTAGTATTCAGATCATAACTTTTGTTACAGATATTCAAATCCGATGATTTAAGATGCTCCAGAAAGAAGACTTGAAGACCTACAACTCTTATGTTGATCAAACTTTCCAATTCAATCCGCAGATAAGACATATTCGGTGATCAACATGATAACAAGCTGCAGGACAGAGTTGTACTGGGACTCTACTTCTTCCAGCTCCTATAAATACCCCTGTAGAGTAACAGAGAAGGGCACACAGAAAATACAGAGCAAATTCTAGGGTTCTTAGGCTAACTTGTAGTTTAGGTTAGATTTTATTTTCGTTTTTCTTTTGTAAATTTTGTAACTGAGAGTGGAGGAAGCTTTCATGGAGGAAGGAGTCCATGCTTGTACTGAGGTGACAGCGGTGTAAGCCTACTTTTCTTCCATTGTTAATGAAATCCACTTGAGGTTTGTTTGTGTTCTTTATTTCTTCTTTATTCTTGTGTTCTTTTATTCTTGTTTTCTTCTATTTTCTCTCTAATGTCTTGTGAACCATGAGACCCAATTGTGTTGACACTGCCTAGCCGAAGAAGAGCCCTTGATGGCCTATGGAGATGAACAATCCTTCGTGAGTTTGTCTTTTATTTTCGTAGTGTAGATCAAGGAGGTGGACGATCCTATACGCCATACTTGTACACCTTCCAAGACAAGGTAAGTCATCGCACGGATCAAAGGTAAGCAAGGTAGAAGAGGTATGTATGTGTTGTTTTCTTTCTTTCTAATTCTAGTTTAGATCACACCACCATATTCCCAATTTCTTTTCCTCACTTTCATTGTAAATATCACTTCTAATTTTCATTCTTCTTTCTTTCTAACTTAACTTTAAATTAATAAAAACTTTAGAGATAACTTATTGACAAAGCTTCCATCGCTAGTCCCTCCCTGAGGATCACGACCCGCATAGCCACTGCTACCGCGTATTCGAATTGAGAACCTTGCACAACTTGTTCTAAATCTAATATTATTTATTTTGTGTGCAGGTAAAAACTCAATCAAAACATTGGCGCCGTTGCCGGGGAGGGACGGTAAGTTTTTTCTCTTAAAATAAAATTTTTTTAACTAATTCTTTTATTCTTTCTGTTTGCAGGTTTGGAGAACAGGGAAACTGACAGCAGAAGTGGACATATAGCAACTCTGTGCCTCTGCCCTCGAAGGCAGAGCACAAGAGCCTACTTCAGAGCCGCGAAAACGCGGCAATTGCCGCGAAACCGCGGCCTGAGTAGTTCCCTACTGATCCATCTTTTTGCAGGTTGCTGCAAATTGCAATATCTGTCTACTGCTCTGTTAAACTTTGTTCTGTGATAACCTTGCTTACTGCTAATTAATCAACAGTAAAATACTTGTTGTTAAAGATAAAAATTGATTAGACGTCTGCATATTAGGCACGTGTCTTTTCAATTCCTTTATTTTTACTGTTGAAGAGTGCTGGAGTAAGGTACGTTCGCATTGCATGTAGAATAGGACTCATCTCTTGGTTGATGCTTTGAGTGAATCTTATTTACATATTTTGTACACTTGCACAAATTTATTTTAAGGGCATAACCCATTAACAAGATAAGGTGGGGATTTCATCACCCTTCCTTAACCCAAAAATCATATCCCAAGCACTCACTAACCCAAGCCTAACTTAAAATTAGTAGACATTGGCCCTAGGGACATCTCGGACTCAATTAGGAGATTATCCTAAGGGGGAACAGTGCTGGAAGTTGACTCCTGCCAAATCAGTGTCTAGGAAGGGGATTGAGGGCCGAAAGCCCGAAGATTGGTCCTTATTTAATTAAGGAACGTCTTTGACGGAAAACCTCCCACCACTCTTGCCCTGACCTGGCTGATTAACTTGTGATTAAAGTCTGCACCCTACCTTCCGTGGACAGTCTAACCAGTTAGGAGTCGTCTAGGTCATAGGTCTACCCTAATTTAGGTTAGAATTTTTCTTTTTTTTGTTTGTTTATTTGTTTGTTTTCTTTTCTTTGTTGTGTTGGTGTGATATGGCATATAATAATAATTTTTCCAACTTTAATCCATATTACACACCTAACTCTTTTTCGGACATTATCAACCCGACATATCATAACTTTGACCAATCTAGTGTGCCGGAATGGTCTTATCCGAATGATTATAACCCATACCCCCCATCTTATGACCATAATTTTCATACTTTCAACTCTTCACAGAGTTCATGGGGTTTCGCTTCCCTTGAGTCCAATTTTCAACCGACTTGTCCTCCGTCTCCACCTTGTCCACAATATTCCCAAGAGTCATACTCTGATCCACCCATTCAGAATAGAATACCATCTATCGGGGAAATGATAAGTATGCACGAGTCCAAGCAACAACCACCATCAATCTTAGACATGATGATGCGTGAGTCCACCGACTCACAACTTCATCACGATTACACTTCCTCTTTCCAAGTCCAATCACAAAAGAGGCTTGAAGCCATGACTCAGGCTAGATTAACTCGTGAGCATGAACTAGATATGATGGTTCAATCTTTGCGTTCTCACCGTCCGGCCAATTCTGATATCGCTGACCACTCTCTTAGAGCCGACGAACCAAGTTGCTTTGGACAACAAGATTCTAATTCAGGACCATCATTTGAGCTTACCGAAACTCCAATTGATAATTTGGCAAGTTCTTCCTTTCCTGAAATAGAACTTGAGCATGAATATGATCATGATCTCCCACCTGATGATTCAATTTTACTTCCTGATTCAATAATGACTCCGGTGTCTCCACCTGATTTCACTTTTCCCGAGTCAACATTGGATCCTGTTCCAATTCATTATGAATTTGAATCACCCATTTTTGATGATCATATTGAACTTGACCAATTGTGCAATTTTGAAAGTCCCATGGATAAATTGGCAAGTTCTTATTTTTATGAAATTGAACCCAATGAGATATGTGACCTAGATTCTCAAATCTGTGATCAAGTTCAAATTCCCGAATCATTATTGACTCCTGTTTTGCTACCCGACTTAGGTAATCTTTTAGAGTCAGTCTTGATTCCCACTCCTATCATTCCTGAACTTGAATCACCAATATTGAGTCACATTCCATTATGGGAGGATTATTGTGGACTTGAGCTTCAACTTATTGATTTGGACCCACTTCCTGAACCTACCCGACTCCTGAACCCTTACTTGATTAAGTTTCTTTCCTGAGTCGGTATTCGTTCCTGTACCTATGACGTCCAAGTCAATCATTCTATCTTTTCACACTCCATTCTGGGACAAGGTGGTTGACACGATTGACTCTGAAATTTATTATGAAATTTGAAAATTTGATTGGGTGGACTTGTTTAAAAATAATCATACATACATTATAGTGGGTTATATAAGAAAAATTTCTGGTGAGTTCCCCGAATTCCACAAAAAGTAGATTGGGCCGCATTTCGTGGACCAATTAGGCCACCACCGGAACCACCACCTTAAGGTAACTTCTGCCTTCCCTTATTCTTTTTCATGCATATATGCATTCATTCATACATTGAGGACAATGCATGAAATAAGTGTGGGGTGGGCTTTACTAACATACTAACATAGTTAGAAACTAACAAAAATTTGCTAAAAAAAAAAAAAAAATTTTGCTAACTAATAAAAAAAAAATTTTTTATAAAAAGGACAATATTTTGACTTATCTTTTGAAAGAAATCTAAGTTAATCTTAAGAATTAGGAAAATCATGATTAGGATTTCTAAAAACTTGGTCAAAATAAATAAATTGTTTAAATTTTAGGTATAGGAGGAGAAATTGAATAATTAATTAGTCTTGATTTTTACCTTAATGAAATTTGCATACCTAATGAATATCTAGGATTCTAAGACGAAGACTTTTGTGCCTCATATATATATATATATATATATATATATATATATATATATATATATATATATATAAAAGAAAATCACTAATTAAGCTGATACATGTGCCTCAAGAAGCATAAGTATTCATGCCTAAAGGTGAGTAAATAAAATAAAGTCCTTAGTTTTGGGGCCTAGTTCACTCGAATTTGAGTTCGCGGGGTGTTTTCTCACCTGGTGCCCTAAAGCCAACCGGTTTGGGAGCCACCGACTTTAAGTTCGCTACATGGGTGGATTAGAAAGCCTAAGAAGACTAAGAAATACAATATATGTAGTAACACATCTAATAATCAATTAGTTAGGTATGAGGGCCTCAAGAAGCCTTGATGCTTACACGAAAGAAAATTAGATGAGCTATACATATTAAAAAAAAGAAAATCATGAAAGTCCAAGTTAAGGAATTCCTAGTAAAAATTCATAAGGATGCATATGATTTTTGGTAACGAAAAAGACTATACAAAAATTCAATTTTGATCCTTACTTAAAATAATAACAATTTACTTTATAAAGACTAAGTCTAAGAATGAATAAAATGAGGATCCTAAAAACTTATAGATTACTTAGTCTTTTCAAAAGTATTTCAAATATTTTTCTTTTTATGAATTTTGTGGGTGTAATCCGCTGAAAACCCTCACGAGACAACACTCGTCCTCTAGGGTAACCTAGGGGTTTAACGGCTTGTTGCACGTGCTAAGTGCAACCGTGATTCCTACGAAAGTGAGTTAGGATAGATTAATTTTTCTTTTCTTTTTCTTTTTCGTTTTAAATTTTTACTCGAGGACGAGCAAAAAGATAAGTGTGGGGGTGTGATAGGTAGTGAAAAGTGCATATTTATCATTACATTTACCATCACATTTTCATATTTATTCCTATAATTTTGCACTATTACTAATGTTTTATTATTTATTGTGTGCAGGCCTTGAGTAATAAAAAAATAAAGAAATAAAAGCTCAAAAGAAGCCCAAAAAGCCCATGTCCAAGCCCAAGTGCAAAAGTTGCAAATTACCAAGTGTAAAAGTTGCAATTACTAAAAGAAGAGGGAAGGGATAGACTTCTACTCAACCCTAGTTGCTTGCAAGACAATCCTAAAGATAAAAGGAGAAGAGTTTAAAGATAAATTCGGATTCAGACTGTACATATTTTAGTATTCAGATCATAACTTTTGCTACAGATATTCAAATCCGATGATTTAAGATGCTCCAGAAAGAAGACTTGAAGACCTACAACTCTTATGTTGATCAAACTTTCCAATTCAATCCGCAGATAAGACATATTCGGTGATCAACATGATAACAAGTTGCAGGACAGAGTTGTACTGGGACTCTACTTCTTCCAGCTCCTATAAATACCCCTGTAGAGCAACAGAGAAGGGCACACAGAAAATACAGAGCAAATTCTAGGGTTTCTTAGGCTAACTTGTAGTTTAGGTTAGATTTTATTTTCGTTTTTCTTTTGTAAATTTTGTAACTGAGAGTGGAGGAAGCTTTCATGGAGGAAGGAGTCCATGCTTGTACTGAGGTGACAGCGGTGTAAGCCTACTTTTCTTCCATTGTTAATGAAATCCACTTGAGGTTTGTTTGTGTTCTTTATTTCTTGTTTATTCTTGTGTTCTTTTATTCTTGTTTTCTTCTATTTTCTCTCTAATGTCTTGTGAACCATGAGACCCAATTGCGTTGACACTGCCTAGTCGAAGAAGAGCCCTTTATGGCCTATGGAGATGAACAATCCTTCGTGAGTTTGTCTTTTATTTTCGTAGTGTAGATCAAGGAGGTGGACGATCCTATACGCCATACTTGTACGCCTTCCAAGACAAGGTAAGTCATCGCACGGATCAAAGGTAAGCAAGGTAGAAGAGGTATGTATGTGTTGTTTTCTTTCTTTCTAATTCTAGTTTAGATCACACCACCATATTCCCAATTTCTTTTTCTCACTTTCATTGTAAATATCACTTCTAATTTTCATTCTTCTTTCTTTCTAACTTAACTTTAAATTAATAAAAACTTTAGAGATAACTTATTGACAAAGCTTCCATCGCTAGTCCCTCCCTGAGGATCACGACCCGCATAGCCACTGCTACCGCGGATTCGAATTGAGAATCTTGCACAACTTGTTCTAAATCTAATATTATTTATTTTGTGTGCAGGTAAAAACTCAATCAAAACACCCTTACGTCCACAATGTGTACAAGTGCACACATAAGCATACATCGTGTTATGTGTGTGTCCGTGAGGAGCATGTATATGCCGTGTATGGTGTGCATGCAAAGATGAAACTTGTTTCTTTCGAACCAAAGATTCTAAGCATGTATGGTTCATGGCACATTGGCTCAAAGTAGAGCCCAAACAATCCACACTCTTCTTTAACAAACAAATATCATTATCAATCCTAGAAGAAGAGGTGCATGCAATAGGTAAGTTAGAAGGTGAAGCTACACTAGCATGGCAAACATGTGAATCAATATCAATTTTCAAAGATTCATTTTTCTTTAAACAAATTTCTAAATCTTTTGAAATTGAAGCAATTTTTATTTTCAAAGAATCATTCTCTTTTACAACACATTCAAGTTTTAAAGACAAGATTTCATTTTTCTTCAAAATTATTTCACAATCATAATTATTTTTCAAAAACTCATTTTCCTCTAGGGCAAGGTCTAGTTGAGATTTAAGTGAGTCACGTTCACTAGAAATCTCTTCCTTCTCTTGAAAAATCAAATCAAGTTTAGAAGACAAATTTTCATTTTCTTTATTTAAAGCAAAAGTCTTCTTTTTTAAAAGATTATTTTTATCTAGCAATTTTTCACATACAATAGATAGTTCTTCATTTAAAGCATTGGGATCAACATAATCATCACAAGAAGAACTAGCATCATCATTATCTAATTGAGATTCTGAATATACCTCAAGGGAGTTATTCCCTTGGACCATATAGCATTGTTGCTCGGATTCTCCACTAGATTCATCCTCCGTTTGGATTGGCAATAGAAGCTTGGAGGTAGTCAACGTGTTCCACACTGCAAAAGCGAAATCACAGTTAGAAACAATAGAAAGATATTCTTTATTAAGCGTGCTTCTAAGTGCCTCAAGGGCTTGTGCATTGGCCTCTATATGCTTGCTATCACTAGGGAAGGATTTCTTGGTAATAGCAAGGTAAACATGCAAGCCTAGGGTTTTTAAATACATGGACATCCTAAATTTCCACATGTCAATGTTGGAGACATCAAACATGGGAGGTGACAAGCAATCCATGGGTGTGTGTAAACAGTATATGTGCACAAAAGCAAATTATAGATTAGCAAAACTAAGATCACACTCCAAGGTGGTTAAACCTAATATCAGGAGCGTAGGCTCTGATACCAATTGAAATTACCTAGAGGGGGGTGAATAGGTGATAGACTAATCTAATGAACTAAATGCGGAATTTAAAAACTAATTACAACAACACTTAATGCAATCAAAGAGTGTAGCCGAATTCCCGGTGAAGGGCTCTGGACTAACTCCTCTTGATTCCTCTGAATAAGAGTTGAGGCGCTATATAAAGCTCTCGTGGTTAAGCACAAGTGAGGCACACAAACACACAAGCATGTATTATGATATAGCAATATGAATCAATGCACAAAGTAATAGAGAGAGAGAGAGTAAGAGTCAATGGATCAAACGCAAACAACAAGATTTGTTTCGAGGTTCGAGCACCCAGCTCTACGTCCCCGCCTTCACCCAGAAGAATTTCGAATCCACTAACTTGTCCACCTAGGACTCCCACACAGGGAACCTCCACTGAGGATTTTGGGGCAAATACAACGGGAGTACCGAACTCCTCTCTCAACCAATACAACCTCCACCGAGGTAACACAAACACCACCTCACACAAGAGGGGTAGGCCCTTAGCCAAACAACCACAATCCACCTCACACAAAGAGGGATACAAATTCAAACTCCACCTCTCACTAGAGGGAGCACACCACAATCTCAACCTCTACCAAAGAGGGAGCTAACCACCACTCCAAATCAACCTCTACCCAAGAGGGATACAACAAGTAAAGGAGGGTACAACACTTGGTGGTATATCTCAACCACAAACACCTTCTTCTCCACAAAAACAAAGATCCTATATAAAGGATAGAATGATAGCTCAAGTGTGGAAAACCAAGAGTTTGAAAATCAAAAACTCAAAGAAAATGCTTGGGAAAACAACTAGAATAATTTTGAGATGAAGAACAAAAGCAATATCCCAAATAGCCAATTTTCTTTGATTTTTCTAACCCTTTAAAACAATATAAAGATAGATCTTTTGAAGCTCTAAAACACTTTTGAAATCTTGTATTAAAACACTAGAAAGTAGGAAATTTTCTCTGTTTAAAACCTTTTTTTTAAAATCCCATACAAATGGGGTTTAAATAGGCCCCCAAGAGAAACTAGCCGTTGGGCTGATTTGTCAGCCTTGGCGGCTGGCGGTCGACCGCCAACGGTCAAATTTTTTACTGTTGGAGGCTAGCGGTCGACCGCCCGGTCGACCGTCCCAATCCAGAGAGCAAATGCTCTCTGGCCGGTCGACCGCCCCCACCCGAGAGTGGGGTACTTGCAGTCGGTCGACCGCTCGGTCGACCGACCCAAGTGGCTGGCCAAGCGTGCACGTTTTGTGCACGTCGGTCGACCGGTCCGGTCAACCGACTCTGGGTCTGGTCGACCGGCCCGGGCAGTCCGGTCAACCGACTCTGGGTCTGGTCGACCGGCCCGGTCGACCGCCAGAGCCTGGCAGAAGGCTGTTTGGGACAGAAAAACTTAGTTTTTATTATTCTAAAAAATCCCATAAATTGCTTAAAAATTCACAATAATAGTTTTAGCATAATGCATTGAGATACAAACTTGTGTGAAAAATTTCAACACAAATTTCAAACTTTTTGAACCATTTTTGTGACTTACAAATTTTGCCGAAAACCAAAATCCGTATTTTCCAAAACTTAGATTTTTCAAATGGAAATCCGATTTTTCCAATAACTCATCCAAATACAAAAACATGATATAGAAACAACTTTTAGGCATGATGTATATGGACCTAAGTCCAATATACATGAAACATATATATATATCATTGTTTTTGACTTTAAAAACGAAAATATGTTGTTAAAATACAAAACCTAAATACATGAATAGGTATGACAAACTAAGTTTATTTAAGACATGAAGCACACATGTATATAGAATGAATCTAATATACATAAAACCAAGTAAACTTGTTTTGATATAATATCTATTCATGAAAATCAATATCGGTTAAACCAAAACTGAAAAACTAATATCAAAACATGAAACGTATGTGTGTTGTGAACTTGAGCATATCACACTATCTAGTCTTTACAAATGGATCTAAAACACAAACTAAACTAAGTACCGAGGTCTTCTTGACGAACTCCGTCTTCAAGCCGACTCGATCCAAACCGTGATCCACCGAGCTAGACTCCAACGAGTGCTATATATGATCTTTGACGCTCGGGCTCTTGAATCACCTTGTGAAAGCTTCCAAACCATCTTTGTTGAAGCTAATCACCTACTAATATCTTGATTAGAGATCTGAAACTAAACATCACAAGATTATTAGTAAACATAACTACATGAGTTAATCATCATCAAAACTAGAGTGGAAGGCCACTGGGCCAACAGTTAGTGTTTCACATCACTAATAATGAGTTTCTCTAGGGCTTCACACACAAAGAGAGATTTGAGAGAGATTATAACTTACACAAATTTGAGAAAAAAACTTTAATAATGCATTATATTAAAGTTGTTTGATACAAGGCTTTATATAGGCTTTTATAAAATTTGAATATTACTCAAACTTCTAATTAAAACACACTTACAACTCCAGAATAAAGAAACTAAACTCTTAATAAAAATATAAGTCCAAAATAAAATAAACTTAAAATAAAAAAACTAAAATACAGAGAGTTCAATTACCAAGTTGTCTTCTCCACTGATATTACGTGTGTCATACACGTGATGTCCGCATCACTTCTCCTTCCTTCAGGTCTGAGGAATAACTAAATATTTCTATATTCATTTTATTTAAGGTGTCTCTTTTTGCAAAGAAAATATTATTTCCTTCATTGAGCGCAAGTTTGATGAAAGTTTGAGGTTTTTTTTGTGGAAAAAAAATACTTTTTGGTAGGATATTAAGTGTGCAAGGTTTTCATGAAATGAGTTCTCTTAAAGAAGGAAAAAAAAACATGAAGAGTGGCACTTATGTGTAAACTGTCTAAGTTAAGATCTATCTATCTACCTTTCATCTGATATTGTCTACTTTTAAGTTCAATATATCTATCTTTCATATGAATTTGTCTACCTTTTAATTCAGTGTATCTTCTTTCATGTGAAATTGTCTCTTTTTTAGTCCATTTTGTATTTGTCTAACTTGAGATCAGCCTATCTATCTTTCTTATGAAGTTGTCCATTTCTAAGTTTAATGTGTCTACCTTTCATATGAAACTATTCACCTTTTTGTTCTGTCTGTCTATTTTTGAGATCAGTCTACCCGTCTTACTTATAAAATTGTCTACTTTTTATTTCAATGGTTTACTTTTCATATGAACTCGTCTACCTTTAATTTCAGCGTATTTACCGTACAAATTAATATATTTGTTTTACTTGTAAAATTATCTTCTTTTTAGTTTTAATCTGTCTACCTTTCATAAAATTGTCTACATCTTAGTTTAACATATTTTTTATTCTCAAGTTCTTGTGAACACTTATTTAGAACGTTGTTTCTGTTGGAAATATAAGCTAGACTTCTTTGTATCCCTTTTGTCTTCTCAGTTTCTCAAGACACATTGAACCTAACTACAAACTTCTCGTGTCCCGGATACATCGGAGAATACTCTTCATGCAATGAATAAAACATTTCGTATTTTGTGATGTAGTCAAGGGGATGAACCTAATCTATTTATGTTGCATGAATGTATTTAATTTTGTTGGTTTTCATGTTTATCTTTAGGCCCTATATAAAGGCCATGTAACTAGTTGTTTTGATTAAGTTGAATCAATGAAAATCTTCTTTCTTCCTAATATATCTTATAGCCTCATTTGCATAATATTTGGTATGAAGGGTACACACTCCTCTTGTGTTTTGAATGTTTGCACTCTTGTTTTCTTATCAAAGTGATATCAGAATATCATGGCTTCCAATAACAATATGTTGCAACCTCAACTTTCACGTTTTACTGGCAAGAATTACAACCAATGGAGCATTCAAATGAAGGGTTGTACCAGTCTCAAAAACTTTAGGACATCGTCGAAAGCGGAGTTGCAGAACCAACTGATGTAGCAAATCTCACCCCACATCAACTTCAAGAATTGAAGGAGAATCGCAGGAAGGACAAGAAGGCATTATTTTTCATCTACCAAGCGGTGGATGAGGTCATATTTGAGAGAATCTCGATGGTGACTTCAGCGAAGGAAGCATGGGATACACTTCATTCTTCATACAAGGGAGATGACAAGGTGAAGATGGTAAGGTTACAAACTCTTCGTAGTGAATTTGATACACTCAAAATGAAAGACTCAGAATCTATTAAAGATTATTTCAACAGGATTATTTTTATTGTTAACCAATTGAAAGTGAATGGTGAGAAGATTGAAGATCAAAGAACCGTTGAGAAGATTTTACGAAGTTTGACTCGAAAATTTGAGTCCACCGTGTGGCCATTGAAGAATCGAAAGATTTTTTTACACTATCTGTAGAAAGTTTATTGAGATCACTTCAATCCCATGAACTTCGGATGAAGTAATATGATTCTACTCCTCTTGAGCAAGCCTTCCAAACACATATGTCTTTTCAAGGTGGCTCTGGAGGAAGGAGAGGAAGAGGTTTTAATTGTGGAAGAGGAAAAAGTCCTACCATAGGTAGAGGCGTTGGTGGATGACATCAAACAAGTGATGAAGCTCATGCATCTTTTTTTTATTATAGAGGAAGAGGAAGTGGAAGATCTACTTTTAGGAATACCCAATATTTTTATTGTCAAAAATATGGCCACGCAATTAAATTTTGCAGGAAGAAAATTGAAGATAAAAAGAAGAAAGAATCAAGCTTCATGCACGAAGGAGAAAAGAAGAGTGAAGATGACACTCTCTTTCTCAAATGTAGTGTTAAAGAAATTGCACATGATGAAGTGTGATATATCGACAGTGAATGTAGCAATCATATGACCAAAAACAAAAAGGTGTTCGTGGACCTTGATAAATCTATTACAAGCAAAGTCCAGACCGGTGATGATAAGAGACTTTCCGCGAAAGGAAAGGGTGATATTCTTGTGCAAACAAAGAAAGAAGAAAACTACATTTCTATTGTTTTTTATGTTCCGAGACTCAAACATAATCTTCTTAGTGTCGTCCAGCTTCTACTACGAGGATTTCATGTTCATTTTAATGAAGATATTTGTGAGATTAAGGACAAGCACAATACTCTTATTATAAAGGTGAAAATGACACAAAGTAAGATGTTTCCTTTAAAGCTTAATTTTCAATTTGATTCATGTATACATACTACTATCCAAGACAAATCATAGCTATGACATTTTCATTTCCGGCATTTGAGTTTCAAGACCCTCTCTCATATGTGTAGCAAGAATATTGTTGAAGGCATGCCACTTATTGAACTTCAAGAGAAAGTATGTGAAAGATGAACACTTGGCAAGCATCACTAAAATTCTTTCCCCGTTGGAAGATCATGGAGAGCATCACATCCTTTAAAGCTTGTACATTCGGATCTTTGTGGTCCAATGCACACTACTTCGATTGGAAGTAATAGGTATTTTCTCACATTTATTGATGATTATAGTAGAAATATATGGGTTTTTTTCTCAAAGAAAATCAGAAGTTTATGAATATTTAAAAGATTCAAGGCTTTGGTCGAAAGGGAAAGTGGCTTCTCATTGAATACTCTATATACTGATTGCGGAGGTGAATATGTTGGTGATGAATTTGAAACTTTCTTGAAGGAAAATGACATTACGCATCAACTTATTGCTCGATATACTCCTCAACAAAATGGCATTGCTGAGAGAAAAAATCGAACAATTATAGAATTCGCTCGAAGCATGTTGAAGGCAAAAGGCATTCCAAATGATTTTTGGGCTGAAATCTGTGACATGTGCTATCTATTTTTAGAATCAGGCATCATCAAAATTGCAAGATCAAACTCCTCAAGAAGTTTGAAGTGGAATAAACCAAGCGTGGCGCATTTTGAGAGTTTTCGGCAGCATTGCTTACTCCCATATTCCAGATAAGAGAAGGAGGAAGCTGGATGATAAATCTGAAAAGTGCATCTTTGCGGGATATAGTGAATGCTCCAAGTCATACAAACTATGTAATCCTATCACAAAAAAGCTTATTATTAGCAGGGATGTAAAGTTCAATGAAGAAGAAGCTTGGAATTGGAGTACAAATGATCCAAAAGGTAAATTTGTTTGTGTGAACATGGAAGAAGAAAAACAAATTCAGCATGATGACGAAGAGGTACACACTACACCTTGAAATCACCTAGAGGGGGGGTGAATAGGTGATGGCTATATGAATTAAGGCAATTTTGCGGAATTAAAACTTTTACACACAAATAGCACAAATAAAGACTTGCAATAAATACAACAATTAAGGTGCAAGAATTGAAAGCAGTAGAGTTAGAGAAAATTGATCAAACGCAAACGCAAGGATGTGTTTCCGAGGTTCGAGCCACGCTCTACGTCCCCGCCTTCACACTTGAAGGATTTGCACTACTATCGTTGATCCCACCAGATCGTCAATACAAGGACACACTTGTCCCTTACACTTGTGATGCCGCAACACCACCCGAAGCTCACTAGCTCCCTTGAGGCCGATGCCTCTACAACTTCACTCCAAGAAGAAATGAGTGATCACACTTGATCACTTTACAAAAGCTCACTTGCACAATCCTAGAACCAAATATGTAGATGTAAAGCTTGGGATTGTGGTGTGCAAAATCTAGAGGGAAGGTAGAGAGTAGGCCACAAGTTGGGTGTTGGAAATTTAGGCTTTGGAAAATCTTTTATGAAGGAAAGCTTTGAAATCTTTGTAAAACTCTTATGAAATATTTTGCAATAGTTTTCTAATCAATATGAGGTGACCCTCTATTTATAGGGGTCAAAAACAGCCTCAAAAACTCGTTGGAGACAAATCCCAAAAAGAAAAACAGTCAGAAAAACTAGCTGTTGGATCTGTCAGAACTTTTGACAGAGTCCGGTCGACCGGGTCGGTCGACCGCCAACGGTCAAAAATATGACCGTTGGGGTTCACCGGTCGACCGGGTCGGTCGACCGAAAACTCCTGAAAGTGAAAATGAACTTCGGTCGACCGGGTCGGTCGACTGATATAGACGTGCACAGTATTGTGCACATCGGTCGACCGGGCCGGTCGACCGGTCACTGTAAGTTCTGAAAAAACAGAACTTCCAGAACCAGAAAATTTTGGTTTTGGTTTTGGGTTTTGGGTAAGATTTTGGAACTTGTAAAAACATGAAGTATAAGCATGTGTCATACTTCAAACATGTTAAAAGTAGTTTGATAAAATTCTTTTGAACACAAACTTGTTTTTCAATAAAAATGTTTTTCCAAAAACTATTGTTTTTCTAAAACGCGTATTTTCAAATATGTTCTCTTTTAGAAACCAAGTTAGAAATGGAATTGAAAAATCTTTTTGAAGCCTAACTGAAATGTGTGTGTGTGATGATCCCATAGCTCTACCTCTAATATCTAGTTTTGACAAAATATCTAAAATAAAATAAAATTACAAATTTTGTTTTTCTTTGTCGTTTTGATCTTGTCTTGATCTTCACTTCATCATCTTGATCCCAAAGCATCCTAGTTGTGCGTAGCTTGGGAATCTTCATTTTAGCGGCGTCCAAACTTGTGAGTCTTTTAGCGGAGCCGTCAAAAACAACCTGTTAAATAACCTGAAATATTCTGAAATAAAACATGTTAAATATATAACTAAATATGTTTTGTTATCATCAAAATAACTGGGATAATGGCCTTTGGGCCAACAATCTCCCCCTTTTTGATGATGGCAAAACATATGTAGTTATCACAAAATATTTTGGGTAGAGACTTCAAGTGAAGCTCCCCCTCAACACAAGCATATCATAAATGACAAAAATCATATGTGGGCATAGTATATAAAAATGATAAACACATATTTCCATGTCAACAAGTACTCATATCATAGGACAAAAATCATATGTGGGCATAGTATATAAAAATGATAAACACATATTTCCATGTCAACAAGTACTCATATCATAGGACAAATACTCATGTCATATATAAAGATAGAACATGGATACATATAAAGAAATACGTCCACAAAGCATACATGTAGAAATCCAAATACATGTCCCAAAATACAAATACATGTCCCAAAATACAAATAAGTACTACATGTCCAGAAGAAATACTACATGAAACACACAAATACTACATCACAAATATCCAAACACAAAATATCACAAATAGCTCTCTCAAGATAACTCTCTCAAAATAACTCTCCCCCTTTTTGACATCATCAAAAGGGGAGGTCACTCATCATCATCTCCAGCTTCCTCATCAGCCGTCTGCTCGTCGTCACCAGCGTCTTCGCCTGAAGAAATGACCTCATCTGGGTCAAAGCCATCGACTCGGGTCCGCGGTGGTGGAACTGAAGCACGAGCTCTGGGAGGGAATGGAGGACCGGTGGACGGAAGACGACACGCAGTCGCAGTCCGATCAGGAACGGGCATGTCAAATTTTGAGAAAAGGGCCTGAAACTGGACATCCACGAATCTCATGGAGTCAGCGAAATATGACATGTCGTTTCTGACCTCTGCCCGAAAAGCAGCATCCCGAATGTCACGAGCTTCCAACTCCGCACGAATGGCTGTGTCGCGCTGCTCGGCCAAGGCCTGATGTGCCTCGAGCTGAGAGGAGATAAACGTCTGAAGCTCAGGAGGATATGCAGGTGCTGCAGAAGAAGAGGATCCAGGAGCAGAAGATGAGCCAGGACCAGCAGGAGGAAGATGTGGTTGCACCGGAGCGTGTCTACGCAGCTGCGCTTCCATCATCTTCAGAACAACTCCATTGATATTTGTCAGGGGGCTTGAAGGAGTTTCGGCAGAAAGATCAAAGTCAAGAGCTCTAAGAAGATGGGTAATAAGCATGCCGTAGGGCAAACTTCTACCCGCAGTACGGATCTGATCAGAGCCCATATGACAAGCTATGACTCTAGGAAAATTCACCTTAATCCCTTTAAGAAGACAATAGATGATCAAAGGGACACAACCCCTAGCATGGCTATACTCACCATGTTTGGGGACAATGTTGTAAAAGATAATCTTGGCAAGGACTTGAGATTGAAGTGTGTACTTACTCACTACCTCATTTCTAACCAACCCGGGATTGTCATTCCCGTGGATCAGAGTAGAGGCGGTGAGTGAAGACTCACCCTCAGGAAATTCGAAATCATGTAAATCATGAGAATACACATCTGCTCCGCCAGTGGAGAGATGCAGAATCCTAGCAAACCGACCGATAGAGAGGTCGATTTCCCTACCTAGAACTCTAGATGTGATCCGGTTTCCATCAAATTCATAATTGGCATAAAAGTAAGGAACAAGGGAAGTGTATACTTGCTCCTTGATGGTCAAGAACTCAACTAGATTATTATTTTGCAGGATTTGAGGGATATCTAGGTGTTCAAAATCCTGAACGGTAACAAATCTCCCTGAATTGATATTTCTAGTGGAGAGGTGGGAGTATCTATCTTCAGCTAGATCATTTCTAAGGGCCGTACGGGTCTAGGAACATGAGATAAGGGTTGGGCAATACCCTTCCCCTTCTCAGTTCGAGATCTCTTAGGCATGATGAATAAAAATTTGATTTTTAGGTGAAATCAAGATTATGGCACGATCTAGAAGCTAAGCAACCTAAAATAGTGACAAAGGAATAGAGATTTCTAAGCTAGAAGTGAAGATTCACAGTAAAAATTCGATTTTTACCTTGATGAAAATTCTGAAACCCTAACTGAAAAATCCTGAAATTCTCCGAATCCGGTGGTTGGAAGTTGTTGAAATCGGAGATCTGAAGGTGGAATGAAGGATTTGAGATGGGTTTTAAAAAGATTTGGATTTGGTTGAAGGATTGAAGAGAAATCAAATGTGGGGAAATTTTGGGGTTTTCGGTCGCTGAGTGAAATGAGAGAGAGAGAGAGAGAAAATGAAATTATATAGCAGATTTGGGCAAAAACACGACGATCGGTCGACCGGTCCGGTCGACCGAATCCAACCGAGAGCACTGTAAATGATATCGGTCGACCGGGTCAGTCGACCGAAATATCCCGAGACCACAGCAGGACAGCATCGGTCGACCGGAATTCTGGTCGGTCGACCGGTAGCACAGAAAAAAATAAAAATTTTCTCTCAGGCAGAGTCGGTCGACCGGAGCTTTAGGGGTCGGTCGACCGGCTTTGCCTGAAAAACTGCTAACAGCAAATAGCCCAAAAAAAATTTTTAAGTAATTTTGTAATCTAAAATAGGTGTTATATATTAATCATATAGGAACACCAACAGTTTTTAAATCTTCATTAAGTCTTTACAAACATCAAAATACAAGCAATCCAATTTTAATTTTATTTTCATATTTAAACAAAGATTTTAAAGATGTTGAAGCCGAATACCCAGTGACGGGTTCTGAACTTCATCCTCTTGATTCCTCTTGAATGAGTTGAGGTGCGCAATTGCCATCTTTAAGGTATTTGCTTAAATAAGAAAATTTACAAATGTTTAATTTTTATTTATGAAAATAATGTGTATATGCATACAAGTATATAATCACAAATACTATAACTATACATGTGGACATGTGATGAACAAGGCATGAAACAAAGATATAGAAGTTAACACAAGGCACATATACATCATGATAGAAAGGTAGTTCTATACAAGCATATATCAATAGAATACAAAAGCAAACTATCAATTCTATACATATGTATACATGTCAAAAAGAAATCAAAATTGAACATGGCATATACAATCATGTTAGAGTTGCAAGTTTATACTAATCATGTATCAATGAAGCATAAAACTAAACTAGCAATCCTATAACAATTGTATATACAAAATTAAAAACTCTTAAATGGAGATGTTACCAATTTACGGGCAATCTCCAAAATTAGGTGCCTCCACGATAGCGATGCAATCTTGATGTGTTCTTTTAAGCTTTGTTGCATCCACCACCCGGGCACCGTTTCCTCCTAAGTCTTGGAGGATGTAGATCCACCTATACCTGTTTCATTTGAAATCGGTGGCTCTTTTGGTACCCAAATCTTAGTGGGTCCTTTGGGGTTAGATCCGGGGCGAACCCAAACATATTTATTCTTAACATTATTCTTAGCATAGCAAAACTTTTCTAAATGGCCTTTGCGGCCACAATGAGTGCAAATGTAAATTCTACCATTATTATTATTTCCATACATGTATGCATGCTTGTGTGGGTGTACATGTTTCCGTGCATGTGTATGGTGTGCATGAGCATGGTGTGTATGTTTCCCTTAGGTTACTCCCTTAGGAAACTTAGAAGCAAATTTCTTTAAATCAAAAGCACATTGTTTAAGAGTTGAGTCTAATACTTCAACCCGTTTTTGCATCTCATCAAAATCATTTTTACTACATGATGCAATGGGGGTTTTCCCTTTACAAGCTAGTTTATAATTTGCAAAATCACTTTTTATTTTCTCAAAAGAATTAGACAAATTATTTTTCTCCTTTTCAATAATATTAAGTTTATCTTTCAAAGACTCATTTTCCCTTTTAACTTTTTATTATGAGATTGCGAAATCTCATATCTATGTTGTAATTCCTCAAAGAAGTGTGCAAGTTCATCCATAGTGAGATCATCATCATCAAGGGTGTTATCAAATGTTACCTTAGAAGCGTCGTCTCCTTGTGCCATGAACACATGTTGGCGGCGTCGTGCTCCTCTTCGGATTCCGACTCCGTGTCATCCCATGTAGCGGCCAACGCTTTCTTCTTCTTCCCATGTTTGGAAGTGGTTGCTTGGAGAGCGGGGCACTCGGCAATTAAGTGACCGATCTTCTTGCAATGGAAGCAAGGACCGGGTTCTTCTCTTCTCTTCTCATACCTTCCTTGAGGTTTCCCTCTTCGGAAGTTGCTTTGTCGTCCCTTCTTATAGAACATCTTGCCCACCTTCCGGATGAGCATGGCGAAGTCCTCATCGCAATCCTCCGATGAGTCGTCCTCCTCAATAGTTGTTGGAGTGGCTTTGAAGGCAATTGTTTTCTTCTTGGGTGCCTCCCTTTCTTCTCTTACCTTCATCTCCATCTCATGCGTCTTGAGATTTTCGATGAAGCCGGAGAAGTCCATCTCCTCTTTGTCGTTGAGTTCTTTGAGTGTAGTCGCCTTGACTTCCCAAGCTTTGGGAAGAGCTCTAATCACCTTCCTTATCTTTTGATCGTTATCAATCTTGTCGCCTAAGGAAGAAAGAGCATTAGTTATTTTTGTAAAACGGGTGAGCATGTCATCAATGCTCTCATTATCAAACATGTAAAAGTTCTCATATTGAGAACGTAGCAAGTCAACCTTAGCTCTCTTGACTTGTGACGTTCCCTCATGAGTCACAATGAGTATGTTCCAAACTTCGAATGCGGATTTGCAATTTATTATGCGTGCAAGGTCATCTTCATTTAGGGCTTGGGTTAATGCATATTGTACCCTAGCATTAGCCTCATAGTCTTTGGAAGTATCCTCGGACCATGTGCTCTCATCACTAGTTGGTTCAATGAAGTCTTTGGTAATGGCCCTAGCTACCCTAACACCTAAGGATTTCAAGAACAAGTTCATCTTGACTTTCCAAATGGGAAAGTTCAAGCCATCGAATTTTGGTGGGGATTTAATGCTAGAAAAGTCCATAGATGCCATGAATGCACAAGCAAGTAAAAATGCAACAAAATGTATATAGCCAAATATGGATCTCCCTAAGGTTGTTAGACCTAAGTTGTAGGGTTAGGCTCTGATACCAATTGAAATCACCTAGAGGGGGGGTGAATAGGTGATGGCTATATGAATTAAGGCAATTTTGCGGAATTAAAACTTTTACACACAAATAGCACAAATAAAGACTTGCAATAAATACAACAATTAAGGTGCAAGAATTGAAAGGAGTAGAGTTAGAGAAAATTGATCAAACGCAAACGCAAGGATGTGTTTCCGAGGTTCGAGCCACGCTCTACGTCCCCGCCTTCACACTTGAAGGATTTGCACTACTATCGTTGATCCCACCGGATCGCCAATACAAGGACACACTTGTCCCTTACACTTGTGATGCCGCAACACCACCCGAAGCTCACTAGCTCCCTTGAGGCCGATGCCTCTACAACTTCACTCCAAGAAGAAATGAGTGATCACACTTGATCACTTTACAAAAGCTCACTTGCACAATCCTAGAACCAAATATGTAGATGTAAAGCTTGGGATTGTGGTGTGCAAAATCTAGAGGGAAGGTAGAGAGTAGGCCACAAGTTGGGTGTTGGAAATTTAGGCTTTGGAAAATCTTTTATGAAGGAAAGCTTTGAAATCTTTGTAAAACTCTTATGAAATATTTTGCAATAGTTTTCTAATCAATATGAGGTGACCCTCTATTTATAGGGGTCAAAAACAGCCTCAAAAACTCGTTGGAGACAAATCCCAAAAAGAAAAACAGTCAGAAAAACTAGCTGTTGGATCTGTCAGAACTTTTGACAGAGTCCGGTCGACCGGGTCGGTCGACCGCCAACGGTCAAAAATATGACCGTTGGGGTTCACCGGTCGACCGGGTCGGTCGACCGAAAACTCCTGAAAGTGAAAATGAACTTCGGTCGACCGGGTCGGTCGACTGATATAGACGTGCACAGTATTGTGCACATCGGTCGACCGGGCCGGTCGACCGGTCACTGTAAGTTCTGAAAAAACAGAACTTCCAGAACCAGAAAATTTTGGTTTTGGTTTTGGGTTTTGGGTAAGATTTTGGAACTTGTAAAAACATGAAGTATAAGCATGTGTCATACTTCAAACATGTTAAAAGTAGTTTGATAAAATTCTTTTGAACACAAACTTGTTTTTCAATAAAAATGTTTTTCCAAAAACTATTGTTTTTCTAAAACGCGTATTTTCAAATATGTTCTCTTTTAGAAACCAAGTTAGAAATGGAATTGAAAAATCTTTTTGAAGCCTAACTGAAATGTGTGTGTGTGATGATCCCATAGCTCTACCTCTAATATCTAGTTTTGACAAAATATCTAAAATAAAAATAAAAATACAAATTTTGTTTTTCTTTGTCGTTTTGATCTTGTCTTGATCTTCACTTCATCATCTTGATCCCAAAGCATCCTAGTTGTGCGTAGCTTGGGAATCTTCATTTTAGCGGCGTCCAAACTTGTGAGTCTTTTAGCGGAGCCGTCAAAAACAACCTGTTAAATAACCTGAAATATTCTGAAATAAAACATGTTAATATATAACTAAATATGTTTTGTTATCATCAAAATAACTGGGATAATGGCCTTTGGGCCAACACACCTTATTCTCATCATTCTTCTTCATCTTCATCTTCACCACCCCCGTCTTCACCATATACGTCTTCACCGACAAATTTAAGTTCTCCTCCCTGAAAAACAAAGAGCCTGAGAGAATTTATGAAGATTCAAGAAAATGTCTGAATGAAGACTTGGTAAATTTTGGTTTATTTGCTGATGCGGATACGATTCCTTTTGAAGATGCTTCAAAAGGAAAAAAAAAGGTGAAGGAATGCTATGGATCAAGAAATTGATGCCATCCAAAGAAATAAAACATGGGAGCTTGTGGAGCTTCCAAAGAAAAAAAAGCTATTGATGTGAAGTGGGTCTACAAGACCAAGCTGAATTCACAAGGTGAAGTGGACAAATACAAAAAATTGACGCCATCCAAAGAAATAAAACATGGGAGCTTGTGGAGCTTCCAAGAGGAAAAAAGGCCATTGATTTGATGTGAAACACAAGGCCAAGCTGAATTCATAAGGTGAAGTGGACTGATACAAGGCTCGTTTGGTGGTGAAAGGTTACAAACAAAAATTTGATATTGATTACCAAGAAGTAATTGCCCTGGTTGCTCATTTTGAAACTATAAGAATTGTACTAGCTTTATTAGCACAAAGAGGATGGAAAGTTTATCAATTAGATGTCAAATCAGTATTCTTGAATGATTTTCTAGAAGAAGATATCTATATAAACCAGCCACCTGCTTATGTGAAGAAAGATGTAGACAATAAGGTGTGCTATTTGAAGAAAGCATTATATGGACTCAAGCAAGCACCGAGAGCATGGTATAGTCGCATCGATGGATACTTTATGAAGAATGGTTTCAAAAAGTGTCCTTTTGAACATACTCTCTACATCATAAAAGGTGATCAAGGTAAATTCTTGATGGTTTCCTTCTATGTTAATGATCTTATTTTTACCGGCAATTCAACAAGCATGTGTGATGAATTCAAGAGGAGTTTAATATGTGAATTCGAGATGACCTATATGGGTCTACTTCATTTCTTTCTTGGAATTAAGGTCAAGCAGCAAGAAGTTGGTATATTTATTTCATAAAAGAAGTATGCAAATGATATTTTGAAAAGGTTTAAAATGAAGAGTGCAACACTGTAGGTCACCTAGAGGGGGGTGAATAGGTGAATAGTTAATCTAATGATGAATAATGTGGAATTAAAAACTATTTAAGCAAACTAAAAACTATTATGAAAAACACACCAAGTATAACATAAGAGTGTAGCAGAATTCCCAGTGAAGGGCTCTGGACTATCTCTTCAAGATTCCTCTAGATTAAGAGTTGAGGTGCCACTATGGCTCTCTTGATTGAATATAACTGTGAGCAAATAATCCCAAGCATATAATAATTAGGGTACAAGATATATCAAGCATATAAAGATATAAGTAATGTAAGCATGCAAGATATAAACACAAGTGAGAGATAGAGAGAGCAATCGCAAACACGGGAGATTTATTTCGAGGTTCGAGCACCTTTGCTCTACGTCCCCGCCTTCAACACTATGAAGGATTTCCACTAAAAATGATCCCACCTGATCACTCGGTGTCGCAACACCTACAAGGAGTTCACACTAAAACTCTTAGACTTACTAGTCCCTCTCTTGTTCCCGCAATAATAAACACACACAAGCACACTAGCTTACCGATGCCGCACCTCTTATAACTCCTCCAACCACACGTCGGAACACTTGGTGATCACTTCACTTGATCACCACAAACACTTCTCACCGAGGCCACGATCTCTACAATACTTCACAATACAAAGATGTAAACTTGTGATCACTTCTCTTGATCAGAAAAACAACTCTCACAACAAAGTTCCTATAGGATGGATTCAGCAATGGAAAGCTCAAGTATGTATGAGAAAAAGTAGGATAGAGATGTGGTGAAAAACTCAAGAAATCACTTTTGAAAAACACTCTTGAAAACTCTCCTTTTGATATGGAAGTATTTGCTCTAAAATAAGTAGAAAAAACCTCTACAAAAGATGAAAAAAACTAGCTTTGAAACTCTCCAAAAATCTTGTAGAAAACAGCCTCGCGGAACCCCATTTTATAGGCTCCCAAAAACTAGCCGTTGCAGGCCAACTCAACAGGAAATCCTACCGTCAGTCGACCGGCCAACAGTCAAATTTCTGACCGTTGCAGCCTGCCGTTCAACCACCCGGTCGACCGATCCTGGGCTTTAACCTACCAATCGACCGCCAGTCGACCGGGGCCAGATCCAGAGAGCAGAGCTCTCTGGACGGTCGACCGGGTCGGTCGACCGGCCCACCAGCCAAAAGACCTGTGCACTCTGTGCACATCGGTTGACCGGTCCAGTCGAGCGACTCCTGGTCGGTCGACCGTCCGGTCGACCGCCAGTGTAGTCTGGCTGAAAATTTTGGGATTAAAAACCTTGTTATTTTAACTCTAATAAAATTCATAAATTCATATAAAATTTACAAAAATAGGTTCATTGAAATACTTTGATGTACAAACATGTTTGATCAAAATTCAACACATATTATAAATATTTTGAACCATTTTTGTAATATAGAAACTTTGCCTTAAAAAAAAATCTGTATTTTTCAAAAATAATCTCCAAATTGAAAAACATTTTTTTCAAAACTTCTCCAAATACAAAATAAGATATCTTAAACACTTTTGAAGCTTAGTGTGTATGGATATGATCCACTACATATCTGAGATGAAATATCTATATTTTTAACAATAAGCTCTAAAATGAGTTTTGATAAATCTAAAACGATATTTTTCTAAACACAAAACTATCTTATGAAAACACATATAAATTTTGTGTGTGTGTGTATAAGTACTTAAGCAATCCACCAACTAATCTATCCTTTATATTTTATCTAAAAACAAAGCTTGACACTTATAAAACCCGACACAAGTCTTTTTGAAAATCTTCTTCTCCTTCTTGACTTGGTCCAAACCTTGATCCAATGAGCTAGACTCTTCTTGAGTACTTGATACAATCTTGATACGCGAGCTCTTGATCAACACGTGCTAGCTTCAAAACTTGACTTCGAATCCTTTATTGAAGCTAAACACCTACTAAGATCTTGATCAAATATCTGAGGCTAAATAAACACAAGAATATTAGTAAACTATAACTACATGAGTTAATCATCATCAAAACTAGAGCGATGGGCCTTTGGGCCAACAAACACCTCTATGCACTCCGATGGAGGTTGGTTTGAAGCTTAGCAAATCTGAAAATGAAGAAAGTGTTGATGGAATTATCTATCGAAGTCTTGTTGGTAGTCTTATGTACTTGACTGCAAGACTAGATCTTATGTTCGTTGTAAGCATGCTTAGTCGATTCATAAAATCACCAAAGAAAAGCCATTGGGAAGCAGGAAAAAGGGTTCTAAGGTATCTTTGTGGAACCATCAATGAAAATATACATTATAAAAGAGTGAAAGATTCAACTTTGATTGGCTATTGTGATAGTGATTGAGACGGAAGTGTTGATGATTGCAGAAGCACTTTCGGTTATTCTTTTCATATTAGTTCAGGTGCAATCTTATGGGCATCCAAGATGCAAAGTGTTGTTGCGCTTTCTACAGCGGAAGTAGAGTATATTTCATTGACATTAGCTTCGTGTCAAGTACTCTGGATCAAGTGGATCTTGAGCGAACTCAAGCATGAACAAGTTGAAGGAATTACATTGTTTTGTGATAATAGTTCGCTATTTCTCTTACAAAGAATCTTATTTTTCATGAGAAAAGTAAGCACATAAGGATCAAGTATTACTTCTTTCGTGACTTAGTAAAAGATGTTGAGATTAATATCATGCATTGCAAAACTCAAGAACAAATTGCTGACATCTTTACAAAAGCTTTGAAGTATGACGTTTTCAAGAAGATGAAGAAAAAACTTGGCATAGTGGAAATCTAATTTAAGGAGGGCTGGTTGAAATATAAGCTAGACTTCTTCGTATCATGTTTGTCTACTTGGTTTCTCAAAACACATTGAACCTAACTACAAACTTCTCGTGTCCGGATACATTGGAGAATACTTTTCATGCAATGAACAAAACACTTCGTATTATGTGATGTAGTTAAGGGGATGAACCTAATCTATTTATGTTGCATGAATGTACTCAATTTTATTGATTTTCATATTTATCTTTAGGCCCTATATAAAGACCATGTAACTAGTTGTTTTCATTAAGTTGAATCAATAGAAATCTTTTCTCTTCCTAGTATATCTTATAGCTTCATTTGTATAATATCTGGTATAAGAGTACACACCTCTCTTGTATTTTGATTGTTTATACTCCTGTTTTCTTATCAGTTTCGACAAAAGAAATCAAGAAAATTAAATTTTTGAGGAAAAGAAAAAAAATATAAAGTCTAAGAGAAAAAAAGTGAGAAGATAAGCATCCAATAACGTTTCTAAATATTTTATTTCCCACTCAACGCTGCTCGAATTGTCAGTCTAATTGTTCCATCTAAAAAATAAATATTTTTTCAATATATTTCTCCTATATTAAATAGGAAATCTCTCTTTTTTAACATTTCTAATTAAATCTTGTGAAACGAAAACGTAGACAAACTATAATGCGTCAAAAATTAAAAGGTAGATACTTTCTCTTAAAGTCAGCAGCATATCAATGATTCAAGATCAAGCAGACCAGTATTATACGCTACTGTAGTCTCTCTCAAATGTCACAAAATCTCGCAAAAACTTAAGAGAATCTTGGAAGACAATGAAAGCAGACAATCTGATACCTGCGCATGGACAATGTGATACCACAAACGGAAAAACCCAATGTTACAGATTGCTTAGTTTTGCTCAGCCTGGCGTCAACCACATTTTCCCCCTAATTTCAAATGGTATCCAATGCTATGATTGCATTCTGTCAAAAATGGTATGTTTGCTAGGCAAAATGTAACCACAGACATGGGTCTGGCAGAAAAAGAAGGGCCATAAGACTGTAAATATAGGATAAAATGAAACTACAGAACTTGTCAGTGAGATTTCTAGCAGGTCATGCAGTGAGTCTAATGATAGGGATGAGCATAATATACATATAGAAAGTAACCACCGATATGGCAGACTTGCAACCCAAGAAAATGTTAGATGACATATGTTCTCTAAGTCTTTTATATTTCCAAGGGAAGGGCTGGCTGTTTCCCATAATTAATCTCACAAATTTACCTCAGCAGTTAACCTGGCATTTAGGACGACTGAACTGGGTTTTTTTCTAGATCAAAATGCCCTTTTTGTGAAGTGAAGGCATTCAAGCCTGAAATAAAAATAGAATGAAGTAGGTTACAGTAGTTTCAACTTCCAAGTACGTAGATTCTTTGCATCAGAGCAAATAGATCGTTTTGGCCAACTGCGACTCAACCGGACAGTGATTGCATCTGTGTTTGGATAGTTAGGTTATGGGGTTCTAATCAACAATGATAAGTGCCACAAGATGAAGATGAGCCTGCACTGTGACTAGTCCACCTAATTAGTGCCATCTCGGCACACAACGATTCGTGTTAGTTAGATGAAGATGATGTGCTTGCACTTGTACTAAGTTCGTTTTGAGTTTCAACTATTCTGAAAAGTCTCTTTCTACTGCAAGGGGTTGGAAAGTATTGGGTCACTTAATCCCCGTCCCAAATAACAAAACAGCGAGCCTCACACTGAAGTGACTGGTTCAGCTCTTCAAAGTTTTGTAGAACCTCAGTACAGTACCAAGACGCAAAGCTTGAAAGTCGCGTCTCAGCGTCACTACAGTACCAAGACGCGAGGGTCGAAACCCGCGTCTCTACTTCACCGTAATGACCAAGGCGCAGAGCTCGAAGCCCGCGCCTCACATGAAGCTTAATACAGAACTTGAAGTTCGCGTTTCTCAAGCGTTACCTCAACGACAAAACGCGAGGCCCAAAGCCTCAGTTATAACTGCCCTCATTACTGGATCAATTACTGCCCACGTAATGAGGGAGTTAACCCCCATTATAGAGTATTTTAGGGGACAGTTTTACCCCTGCAACCCCTATAAATAGCCCAGTTCGCTACTGAAAAGGGGAGGGGAATTTTTGATGAGAAGAACTTTGATTGTAAGCCTTAGAAACACCAGAATCTCCAGCTGAGAAATACAAAGGAGATAAACTCTTCTAACAACTTGCTGAGTTCAAGTTATTTCTTACCTAAAGTCTCTTTGAGATTTTTGTTGGGCAGAAGCTGTAACAGCCTATTTTTTTTTATTATTTCCTAATTATATTAAGCATCAGTTATAAAGGAAATTTTTATGATTCCTCTTTCTTAATTGAATACCAATAGTAATAAGGATAACCAAGGAATTAGTATTTTATTTTTGAATGAATTACTTTCATTTTTGGATATATGGCATAAATTGGAATACATAGAAAATATATGTAGGTATTTTATGCTAATATAAATATGATACTAGGGTATATGGGAGTATATCTTAGATAATTGCATTTTTAGGTATACCTAATAGTATTTCCAAAATAGAGTATACTTAAATAAAAATACTTGGTATTTGTAATTTTTTTTATTTGGAGTTAGTGGAAGGGGTTAGGTGTGCATGGAGAGATGAGATGTAAGGCTAGGATCATCTTGATCCTAGCTTTGGCCAAGTGGCAATTTGGAGGATAGGCTATTTTAGTAATAATTAAAATCTTGGGGGCCTCTATGCAAATATACCTTTCCCTTACGTTCAGATCTGAGGGGAGAGTTTCTCTCCTCTCTGTAAAAACACTTCTCTCCCAAATGAAACCCTAGATCCACCTATCTTCTTCTCCTCCCACACAACTCTCTCTCCCTCTCTCCCTTTTGCACCCCTAGCCGAAGCCAGGGGGCGGCAGCACAGCCGCGCGCCACCAACACGCGGCTGCGCACAGCCGCGCGCACAGCACGCAGCGCACAGCCGCGCGCGCGGGGGCGGCGCACAGCCGCGCGCACAGCGGCACAGGCCGCAAGCCGGCCTGGTTCGAGGAGGGGATCTTCTGGTGGCCGGTGAAGTGGAGAAAAATCGAATCTTGGGTTGTTTTGCAAGGAAAAATAAAAGCCCTAAATCTGAAATTTGATTCCAAACCCCCCAATTTTCAGAGGCTAAATTGGGTTGAAGGTAAATTGATACTCCACTAGTTCTTCCCTCATTATGATTGAATTCATGACTAAGAAATTTTCCTATGTCCCTTGCTAGGGTTTTGGGTGGAGAGATTGAACAAGGAACACAAGAGGGAATTCATCTATCAAGTGAGTAGATTACTACTCACACTATGCTTTACATAGTCATGACTTTAAATTAATTATTTGATTTAGGGAAGTTAAGATGGATTTGAGAAAAATGTTATAGAACAAGGTAAGGTAGTGATATGTAGATTAGTTTTCATGGGAGTAATGGCATGCTTATTCTTTTCCCTAGAGGGTTGGGACACAAGATATATATATTAGGTATTAGTGACAATTAGTACTATGTAATGTTACATATGTGAAGGGTATGGTGAAATATGTTAGATTCCTAAGACCTTTTAACATAGATTCGGTAGAAGACATAAATGTACATGATGTTTATGTTACATCCTAGGTATGTGAATTATTAAACCTCTAATCATGAGACTTATGCGTTCCCACATGAATCATAATTGTATGAAATTTTGTGGCAATACTTAGATAATAGTATGTTGAGTATGTAGTTTATACATGAGATTGTTGATTGTGTGATCTTTACCAAAGCATGCTAATTGTGTAACTTATGCTATAGTATATTGATGATATATATTATGCATAAGTGTGTTGATTGTAAGAAGTATAATGAGAGTATGTTGATTTCGTATATTTGGCAATTGCATGGAGGAAGGGGCCGGGCGGGAACCGGTAGGAGGGGGGAAGACGGTGATTAATGCTGGTGCATGCTTTTATATAAACATAGGAGGAAGGGGCCGGGCGGGAGCCGGTAGGAAAGAGAAGACGGGGGTCATGTGAATCATATGTGTACACTTACATTGTATAAATATATATGTTTATTCCATATGCTGTATATGATTCTGGGTTGCTTTTACAAGGAGGAAGGGGCCGGGCGGGAGCCGGTAGGCGGGAGAAGACGGGGGAAAATAGCACCCTATGAATAGGGTAATATGTGAATGTGCTTTAGTAAATAATGAAATATTGTATTTCCAGTAAATGTTTGAATGTGATATTAATTAATAAAGTCTTGGGTCAGATAAGAACATGTGTGTAGAGATATCCATGGATGAGATCAATTGACGATCTCGCTCTCGTATGTACTTGGAAGGAGCTTTTAGTAATCATAAAGAAAGTCTAGCAATTGTAACTTGTAATTATTAAATCGGGTAAGGATGTATCTATATTCATGTAAGGTCTCCTCGGACCCCGCAAGGTATGTTGTGATAGAATATCCATGTTATCATTCTTATAGTGTTATGTAATTTACTCGCTGAGCCGTCGAGCTCATTCCTTTTCTTTTCCCCCTTTCAGGTTTGGACAAGGGTAAAGGCATACTGTAGCGTGGAAAGTAGTTATGGACCAAACGACATACCTTTCTTAAAATATTATTTTTGGTTTGCTATGTGCATACATGTATGTTTTCGTTTCAGCACTACCTAGATAAATGTACTATGATGCTATTACCTAATGTAACTCCTTCTTGTAATAATTTGAAACTAGAACTTGTGGTGATTGGGATGTTGGTGAATCTAAGGCTTGTGATCATGTTGGTAGCATCATGTTGATAAATGATGCCTTGATGGATATGTAGTGGAACATATTGTATAAGCATATTGTGGAAACTTACTTAAGGTTGAAATGTGGTGCTAGTGAGATCTTTATACCTTGTGATAAGTAGGCCATGTGACCGAAATCCTTTGTGGACATAAGTAGGCCTTGGAGCCGAAATTGCTATTTTTGTATGTGAAAAAAAGGTAAAATTTTAGAGGAGATGCTGCCGAATATTTTTTTTGGATTTAGAATCAAAGAAGAGATTTGGGAATAAATACGTGTTGTGGAACTAATCTTGCTTATTAGAAGTTGAGACCGTTACAGTTGGTATCAGAGCGTGGTTTAGGCAAGGTTAGCCTAGATAGATGTAGCATACAGGACTGGCTATGTAAGCATGTGAAATTTGTATGTATGTCTGGGTAAGTTAGATAAGGGGGTATTGGGGTGACAGTAGGATCTTAGGGTAATTGATTGGTAGTGAAAAGTGCATTTTTATCATCATATTTACCATCACATTTTCATATTTATTCATATAATTCTGCACATTTACTAATATTTTATTATTTATTGTGTGCAGGCTTTGAGAAATAAAAATAAAGAAATAAAGCCTTAAAAGAAGCCCAGAAGCCCAAAAGAAGCCCATGTCCAAGCCCAATGCAAAGTTGCAATTATCAAATGTCAAAGTTGCAATTACAAAGTGTAAAAGTTGCAATTACTAAAAGAAAAGGAAAGGGATGGACTTCTACTCAACCCTAGTTGCTTGCAAGACAATCCTAAAGATAAAAGGAGAAGAGTTTAAAGATAAATTCGGATTCAGACTGTACACGTTTTAGTATTCAGATCATAACTTTTGCTACAGAATGCAAATCCGATGATTCAAGATGCTCCAAAAAGAAGACTTGAAGGCCTACAACTCTTATGTTGATCAAACTTTTCAATTCTGTGAGCAGATAAGACATATTCGGTGATCAACATGATAACAAGTTGCAGGACAGAGTTGTACCGGGACTCTACTTCTTCCAGCTCCTATAAATACCCCTGCATTGCAACAGAGGAAGGGCAGACCTCAGAAATGTACAGAAAATAGAGAGCAAATTCTAGGGTTTCTTAGGCTAACTTGTAGTTTAGGTTAGATTCTATTTTCGTTTTTCTTTTGTAAATTTTGTAACTGAGAGTGGAGGAAGCTTTCATGGAGGAAGGAGTCCATGCTTGTACTGAGGTGACAGCGGTGTAAGCCTACTTTTCTTCCATTGTTAATGAAATCCACTCAAAGGTTTGTCTTTGTTATGTTTATTCTTGTTATTTGTGTTTTATTCTTGTTTTATTTTTCTATACGTGTGTTATTCTCTCTGATGTCTTGCAAACCGTGAGAACCGATCGCTTCGAGATTGCTTCGCCCAAGAAGAGCCCTTGATGGCCTATGGAGATGAACAAGCCGTCGCTTGCCAGTCTTTTCTTTTTGTAGTGTAGATCGCGAAGGTGGACGATCCTATACGCCATACTTGTACGCCTTCGAAGACAAAGTAAGTTGTAGCAAAAGGTTTAAAGGTAAGTAAGACTGAAGAGGTAGGTATGTATTTTTCTAGTTTATAATCTTCTTTCTTTCTTCTATTTCTTTAGATTAGATCACCTTCTCCATCTTTTCAATTTATTTTCCTCACTTTCATTGTAAATATCACTTCTTTTTCTCCATCTTCTTTCTTTCTAACTTAACTTTAAATTAATAAAACTTTAGAGATAACTTATTGACAAAGCTTCCATCGCTAGTCCCTCCCAGAGGATCACGACCCGCATAGCCATTGCTACCGCGGATTAGAATTGAGCACCTCGCACATCCTTTTCCTAAATCTAAAATTCTTTATTTTTGTGTGCAGGAAATCTCAATCAACAAATTGGCGCCGTTGTCGGGGAGGGACGGTAAGTTTTTCTCTAAAAAAAAAATTTATTAACTAATTCTTTTATTCTTTCTGTTTGCAGGTTTGGAGAACAGGAAACAGCAGCAAGGACATATAGCAACTCTGTGCCTCTGCCCTCGAAGGTAGAGCAGCAGAGCCTACTACCTTGCCGCGCAAACGCGGCAATAGCCGCGGATCCGTGGCAGTAGTAGAGAACTACTGATTCAGTTTTTTGTAGGTTGCTGTAATCTGCAAAATTGATTTGTCTGCTCTGTTAAATTTTGTTCTGTGATAAACCTGTATACTGCTAATTAATCAACAGTAAAATATTTGTTGAAAAAGATAAAAATTGATTAGACGTTTGCATCCTAGGCACGTGTCTTTTCAATTCTTTTATTTTACTGTTGAAGAGTGCTGGAGCAAGGTATGTTCGCATTTCATGTAGAATAGGACTCATCTCTTGGTTGATTTTCATGCTTTGAGTGAATCTTATTTACATATTTTGTACACTTGCACAAATTTATTCTAAGGGCATAACCCATTAATAAGATAAGGTGGGGATTTCATCACCCTTCCTTAGCCCAAAAATCATATCCCAAGCACTCACTAACCCAAGCCTAACTTAAAATTAGTAGACGTTGGCCCTAGGGACTTCTCGGACTCAATTAGGAGATTATCCTAAGGGGGAACGATGCTGGAAGTTGACTCTTGCCAAATCAGTGTCTAGGAAGGGGATTGAGGGCCGAAAGCCCGAAGATTGGTGGTTATTTAATTAAGGAACGTCTTTGACGGAAAACCTCCCACCACTCTTGCCCTGACCTGGCTGATTAACTTGTGGTCAAAGTCTGCACCCTACCTCCCGTGGACAGTCTAACCAGTTAGGAGTCGTCTAGGTCATAGGTCTACCCTAACTTAGGTTAGAATTTTTTCTTTTTTGTTTGTTTGTTTTTTTTTTATTTGTGTTGGTGTGATATGGCATATAATAATAATTTTTCCAACTTTAATCCATATTACACACCTAACTCTTTTTCGGACATTACCAACCCGGCATATCATAACTTTGACCAATCTAGTGTGCCGGAATGGTCTTATCCGAATGATTATAACCCATACCCCCCATCTTATGACCATAATTTTCATACTTTCAACTCTTCACAGAGTTCATGGGGTTTCGCTTCCCCCGAGTCTAATTTTCAACCTACTTGTCCTCCGTCTCCACCTTGTCCACAATATTCCCAAGATTCATACTCAGATCCACCCATTCAGAATAGAAAACCATCTATCCGGAAAATGATGAGTATGCACGAGTCCAAGCAACAACCACCATCAATCTTAGACATGATGATGCGTGAGTCCACCGACTCACAACTTCATCACGATTACACTTCCTTTTTCCATGTCCAATCACAAAAGAGGCTTGAAGCCATGACTCAGGCTAGATTAGCTCGTGAGCATGAACTAGATATGATGGTTCAATCTTTGTGTTCTCACTGTCCGGCCAATTCTAATATCGCTGACCACTCTCTTAGAGCCGACGAACCAAGTTGCTTTGGACAACAAGATTCTAATTCAGTGCCATCATGTGAACTTGCCGAAACTTCAAATTTTGATAACTTGGCAAGTTTTTCCCTTCCTGAAATAGATCTTGAGCATGAATATGATCATGAACCCCAACTTGATGATTCAATTTTGCTTCCTAATTCAATAATGACTCCGGTGTCTCCACCTGATTTCACTTCTTCCGAGTCAACATTGGATCCTGTGCCAATTCATCATGAAATTGAGTCACCCATTTTTTATGATCATATTGAACTTGACCAATTTTACAAATTTGAAAGTCCCATGGATAAATTGGCAAGTTCTCATTTTTATGAGGTTGAACTCAATGAGATATGTGACCTAGATTCTCAAATCTATGATCAAGTTCAAATTTATGAATCATTATTGACTCCTATTTTGTTTCCCGACTTAGGTAATATTTTCGAGTCAGTTTTGATTCCCACTCATATCATTCCTGAACTTGAATCACCACCATTGAGTCACATTCCATTGTGGGAAGATTATTGTGGACTTGAGCTTCAACTTATTGATTTGGACCCACTTCCTGAACCTAGCCCGACTCCTGAACCCTTACTTGATTTAAGTTTCTTTCCTGAGTCGGTATTCGTTCCCGCACTTATGACGTCCAAGTCAATCATTCCATCTTTTCACTCTCCATTCTGGGACAAGACGGTTGACACAATTGACTCTGAAATTTATTATAAAATTTGGAAATTTGATGGGGTAGAATTTTTAAAAAATGTTCATATAGACGTCATTTTAGTGGGTTATACAAGAAAGATTTCTGGTGGGTTCCTACGAATTCCACGAAAAATAGATTGGGCCGCATTCCGTGGACCAATTAGACCACCACTGGAACCACCACCTTGAGGTAACTTCTGCCTTCCCTTCTTCTTTTTCATGCATATATGCATTCATTCATACATTGAGGACAATGCATGAGATAAGTGTTGGGGTAGGCTTTACTAACATACTAATATAGGTAGAAACTAACAAAAAAATTGCTAATAAAAAAAATATTATAAAAAGGACAATATTTTGACTTATCTTTTGAAAGAAATCTAAGTTAGTCTTAAGAATTAGGAAAATCATGATTAGGATTTCTAAAAACTCGGTCAAAATAAACAAATTATTGAATTTTTAGGTATAGGAGGAGAAATTGAATAAATAGTTAGTCTTGATTTTTACCTTAATGAAATTTGCATACCTAATGCATATCTAGGATTCTAAGACGAAGACCTTTGTGCCTCATATAAAAAAAAAACAAAGGGAAATCACTAGTTAAGCTGGATACATGTGCCTCAAGAAGCATAAATATTCATGCCTAAAGGTGAGTAAATAAAATAAAGTTCTTAGTTTTGGGGCCTAGTTCACTCGAATTTGAGTCCACGGGGTTTTTTCTCACTTGGTGCCCTAAAGCCGACTGGTTTGGGAGCCACTGACTTTAAGTTCGCTACATGGGTGGATTAGAAAGCCTAATAAAACTAAAAAATATGATATATGTATTAACACATCTAATAGTCAATTAGTTAGGTATGAGGGCCTCAAGAAGACTTGATACTTACACAAAAGAAAATTAGATGAGTTATACATGCTAAAAAAAATTTATTAACACATCTAATAGTCAATTAGTTAGGTATTAGGGCCTCAAGAATCCTTGATGCTTACACGAAAGAAAATTAGATGAAGTTATAATAAAGAGGCATGAGAGTCCAAGTTAAGGAATTCTTAGTAAAAATTCATAAGGATGCATATGATTTTTGGTAACGAAAAAGACTATACACAAAATTCAATTTTGATCCTTACTTAAAAATGAAAACAATTTACTTTATAAAGACTAAGTCTAAGAATGAATAAAAATGATAATCCTAAAAACTTATAGACTACTTAGTCTTTTCAAAAGTATTTCAAATATTTCCTTTTTATGGATTTTGTGGGTGTAATCCGCTGAAAACCCTCACGAGACAACACTCGTCCTCTAGGGTAACCTAGAGGTTTAACGGCTTGTTGCACATGCTAAATGCAACCGTGATTCCTACGAAAGTGAGTTAGGTTAGATTAATTTTTCTTTTTCTCTTTGATTTTTACTCGAGGACGAGCAAAATGATAAGTGTGGGGGTGTGATTGGTAGTGAAAAGTGCATTTTTATCATCATATTTACCATCACATTTTCATATTTATTCATATAATTCTGCACATTTACTAATATTTTATTATTTATTGTGTGTAGGCCTTGAGAAATAAAAATAAAGAAATAAAGCCTTAAAAGAAGCCCAGAAGCCCAAAAGAAGCCCATGTCCAAGCCCAATGCAAAGTTGCAATTATCAAATGTCAAAGTTGAAATTACAAAGTGTAAAAGTTGCAATTACTAAAAGAAAAGGAAAGGGATGGACTTTTACTCAACCCTAGTTGCTTGCAAGACAATCCTAAAGATAAAAGGAGAAGAGTTTAAAGATAAATTCGGATTCAGACTGTACACGTTTTAGTATTCAGATCATAACTTTTGCTACAGAATGCAAATCCGATGATTCAAGATGCTCCAAAAAGAAGACTTGAAGGCCTACAACTCTTATGTTGATCAAACTTTTCAATTCTCTGAGCAGATAAGACATATTCGGTGATCAACATGATAACAAGTTGCAGGACAGAGTTGCACCGGGACTCTACTTCTTCCAGCTCCTATAAATACCCCTGCATAGCAACAGAGGAAGGGCAGACCTCAGAAATGTACAGAAAATAGAGAGCAAATTCTAGGGTTTCTTAGGCTAACTTGTAGTTTAGGTTAGATTCTATTTTCGTTTTTCTTTTGTAATTTTGTAACTGAGAGTGGAGGAAGCTTTCATGGAGGAAGGAGTCCATGCTTGTACTGAGGTGACAGCGGTGTAAGCCTACTTTTCTTCCATTGTTAATGAAATCCACTCAAAGGTTTGTCTTTGTTATGTTTATTCTTGTTATTTGTGTTTTATTCTTGTTTTATTTTTCTATACGTGTGTTATTCTCTTTGATGTCTTGCAAACCGTGAGAACCGATCGCTTCGAGATTGCTTCGCCCAAGAAGAGCCCTTGATGGCCTATGGAGATGAACAAGCCGTCGCTTGCCAGTCTTTTCTTTTTGTAGTGTAGATCGCGAAGGTGGACGATCCTATACGCCATACTTGTACGCCTTCGAAGACAAAGTAAGTTGTAGCAAAAGGTTCAAAGGTAAGTAAGACTGAAGAGGTAGGTATGTATTTTTCTAGTTTATAATCTTCTTTCTTTCTTCTATTTCTTTAGATTAGATCACCTTCTCCATCTTTCCAATTTATTTTCCTCACTTTCATTGTAAATATCACTTCTTTTTCTCCATCTTCTTTCTTTCTAACTTAACTTTAAATTAATAAAAACTTTAGAGATAACTTATTGACAAAGCTTCCATCGCTAGTCCCTCCCAGAGGATCACGACCCGCATAGCCATTGCTACCGCGGATTAGAATTGAGCACCTCGCACATCCTTTTCCTAAATCTAAAATTCTTTATTTTTGTGTGCAGGAAATCTCAATCAACAGTAATTAACCCTGAAAGGTATGATATTTAACTGTTCTCTACATTTGAATTTGGGTACCCGCATACCTTAATTCAAATGGATCCTGCAAAGGGTGCGGGCCCTTTTGTATGGAATTTCAGTGATATGGGACACTGGAAAAGAGAGAGCAATCAAAATATCTCACAAGACAGGGTTAAACCTATTGGCAAGGTAGTTGTGCCCAATGGAAAATTATGAAAGATAGGCATGATTAAAGAAGTGATGATTTTCTAACATGTCTTATTATATATTCATGCAAGTTATTATTTTGGGGAGAATTGGAAGACAAATCGTCTAATGTAAACCTCTTACTTCTACAGATGGGAGATTCTGAGATGACAGGATCATCATCCGATGGTCCGGGGTCGGAAAGTCTGAGTTGGATTGTGGACCACATGGATTGGGATTTTGAATCCGATGAGACTGATCCAGCTATCATTCTGAAAGGTCCCCCAGACAGTAAGGATACAGGGGTTCGCATGGGACAAGATGATAAGGATGAAATCAGTGAGGCGGAGAGTGCCATAAGGAATGCACCAACAACTGTGGACCTGGGAGTCTTGCCTAACGATGAGATGAATCCTAAAGGAAGGATTTTCTTTGGAGGTATTTGGTGGGACTCCAGCTGGGTAGAAGATATGGATCTTTACGATGATCATGAGAATTGGAGGTGTGAAGATGATGTTGTCCTGGAGGAAGAAGAAGAGGATTCTGAGGAAGTAAATCATGAAGTGGAAGAGGATCCTGAGGAAGTAGACCCAGAAGAAGAAGATCCTAAGGAGTTAAACCAAGAAGAAGAAGACCCCGAAGAAGAAGAGGACATTCAGGAAGATGAATCTGTAGGGGACGACAGGGAGGAAAGCTCCTCGGGTTCTAACATAACCCCTTGATAGAGGTCTAGGTGGGTGGCATTTTTGGAGAAAAATGAATGTTGACTCATATAAGTGGTTATTTTTTTTTGTGGAAAGAGTGGTTGTCAATCGCAATGTGTATGAACAATGTATCTCTTTATGACTGCACTTGTATGTTTTGTAAGAATGTAGTCATGCTAATGTAAATGTTGTTATGAAAACATTTTGTGCATAAATGAAATCAGTATTTTGTTTTTGGAGCTATTCTATTTGTTGTTATTTAGCTGCCATTGATTAAGTTTGACTATTCTTTTAGGTATTAAATGGACTTAAATTTTCCTCCACCCGATGCCAACTCGGAAAGGCGACGTCCCATTGCACAGCGCAATCGGGAGCGTCCATCCCCCGGCAAGTCATGAATTCATGAGTGAACAATCTAATGCCAATCGGAGAATTCCAGACAGAATACCGGATTGGCTAGTACAGCTGGCAAATGTTAATAACCCTCGTAGAGCCCTTGAATAATTTCAAAAGTTAAATCCACCAGCTTTTAAAGGAGGAGTTGATCCGATACAAGCTGAAGAATGGCTCCGTCAGATTGAGAAAATACTTGATGTTATGGAATGCACTGAAAATCAATGGGTATCTTTCACCTCCTTTATGTTCCAAGGAGAAGCTGAGCGTTGGTAGGAAATGATTAAAGGAGGGACTAAGACCTTGGGAAAAGAAATCTCTTGGAACTTTTTAGTTAAAAAGTTCAATGAAAAATATATACCGGGAGTGGTGAAGGACAGACTTGCAATGTAATTTCAAGACCTAAAGCAGGATCAGTTGACTGTGAGTCAGTATGAAGCTAAATTTACCCAACTGTCTAGATATGCTGAGAAACTGGTGTCTGAAGAGGAAGATAGGGCAAAAAGATTCGTTAGGGGCTTGAAGCCTGAAATCCAGAGGAAGCTAATCCCTTTCCAACTGCAGATTTATGGCCAAGCTGTAGAGAAGGCCCTAGAAATTGAAAGAGACATGCAGGAAAGTCAGGAGGTAAGGACCAGGGAAATACCTTTCATGAAGCGCCCCCGGTATACTCATGCGCCAAGCTTTGGAACTCATTCTGTGAGGTCCGACCGAGGTACCGGATCTTCCTTTATACCCACCCAGGGAACTAGGATGAACTCATGGCCCAAGAATAGGGGATTTCCCCATTCAGAGTTACTAATGTCATCTCCACGCTCCAACTTTGCGGGAAACCAGTAGTGTCCAAGGTGCAACCGAAGTCACACTGGCAGTTGCTCTGTTAGTAAACAATATTTTGCTTGTGGCAAAATGGGTCATATGAGGAGAGACTGCCCAACCCTGCATGGATACCCAGGAGCTAGTAGGGGAACAGGGAGACCGACCATGGGCATTGCCCCATCAGCAGGAGGACAAGCTACCGCCTTTCGGCAACCTGTCAACAGGACTCGCTCAGCCATGACTCAAGCATAAGTACAACAACCCAGAGCTCAAGGAAGAATGAACGCAATAACTCCGCAGGAAGCTAGAGCATCCAATGCAGTGGTGGAAGGTACCGTCTGTGTATCTGAAAATATTGCTCGAGTATTATTTGACCCCGGTGCTACCCACTCATTTATTTCTTCATCATTTGCTGCAATGATTAACAAGAAATCTGAATCTTTGAATTATCAACTAGTGGTGTCAACCCCTGTAGGCGCGAGAGTGACCACTAGTGAATACTATAAGGAATGTGAAATCATTATAGGAGAAATAAAAACACATGCAGACTTGATTAAATTAGGAGAGATGGAATTTGACATCATCCTAGGAATGGATTGGTTGTCAACATATCGAGCTCATGTAGATTGTCACCAGAAGAGAATAATCTTTAAGTTAGAGGGAGCTCCAGAAAGAGTCTATGAAGGGATGAAGGATAAGATTTGCACTCCAATCATTTCAGCCTTGAAGGCCACTAAGCTATTGAAGCAAGGGTGTCAAGGATTCCTGGCAACTGTTATTAGTGAAGACAAGATAATAAAAATTGAAAACATAGAAGTTGTAAAGGAATACCCTGATGTATTTCCGGAGGATCTACCCGGCTTTCCCCCAGATAGGGAAGTAGATTTTTCCATTAATCTTCTACCAGGGACAGGTCCCATATCCAAGGCACCCTATAGAATGTCGCCTGCAGAAATGAAAGAATTGAAGGACCAGCTGCAAGAGTTACTAAGTCTTGGATTTATTCGGTCGAGTGTATCATCTTGGGGTGCTCCTGTGTTATTTGTTAAGAAGAAGGATGGGAGCATGAGGCTGTGTATAGACTATCGTGAACTGAACAAGGCCACTATCAAGAATCGATATCCACTACCAAGGATTGATGACCTTTTTGACCAACTTCAGGGTGCCAGTATATTTTCCAAAATAGATCTGAGATCTGGATACCATCAATTAAAAATTAAGCCGGAGGATGTTTCTAAGACAGCCTTTCGGACTAGATATGGTCACTATGAGTTTTTAGTGATGCCATTTGGTTTGACCAATGCTCCAGCAGCATTTATGGATCTGATGAATAGGATCTTCCAACCATACCTAGATCAATTTGTGGTGGTCTTTATAGATGACATACTAATCTACTCTAAAAGCAAAGAAGAGCATGAAAGTCATTTAAGGGTAGTATTACAATTATTGAGAGAGAACCAACTCTATGCAAAACTTAAGAAGTGTGAATTCTGGCTGAATAAAGTTGGATTCTTGGGTCACATCATAGATAAGGAAGGAATATCAGTGGATCCTACGAAGATCGAAGCGATTAAAGAATGGCCTCGACCTACCAATGTCACAGAAGTGCGAAGCTTTCTAGGATTGGCTGGGTATTACCGGAGATTTGTGGAGGGATTCTCCAAAATAGCGGCATCCTTATCACAATTAACCAAGAAGGGCCTCAAATTCCATTGGGGAGATAGTCAGGAAAGAAGTTTTCAAGAGTTAAAGGATAAACTAACATCGGCCCCAGTCCTAGCCATGCCCGCTGGAACTGAAGGCTATATTGTTTACAGTGATGCGTCGAGTCAGGGCTGGGGTGTGTGTTGATGCAGCATGGCAGAGTAATTGCATATGCTTCTAGACAACTAAGGAACCATGAGAAGAACTACCCTACACATGATCTCGAGCTAGCCGCAATCATCTTTGCCTTAAAAATATGGCGACACTACCTTTATGGGGTCTCATGTGATATATATACAGATCATAAGAGTCTAAAGTATATCTTTACCCAAAAGGAACTGAATATGCGTCAAAGAAGATGGTTGGAGTTAATGAAAGACTACGATTTGGCTATTCATTACCACCCCGGGAAGGCCAATGTAGTGGCGGATGCCCTTAGTAGGAAGTCTGGAGGATCCGTAGTAGTATTACTAACACAACAGGATGACCTATTAAAAGACATAGAGCGGATGCAATTGGAGATTTTGGTAAAGGAAACTCGGGGGGGGGGGGGATGGTTCAGGTAAATCAAGTCAGCATTGATTTTGACCTCCATAGAGAGATTAAAGAAGCTCAACTAAAAGATGATCAAGTAATTAGGATTGTGGAAAGGGTGCAAAGGGGTGAAACTCAAGATTGTTCCATTGTTAAGGACTTGCTAAGAAAGGGAGGCCGAATATATATACCTTCAGATTTTAAGCTCAAGGAGCGAATTATGACTGAAGCTCATTACACTCCTTACACCGCACATCCTGGAGCAACCAAGATGTATCAAGATCTACGATCAAATTTTTGGTGGGAAGGAATGAAGAAGGACATAGCTAAATTTGTACAAAGATGTCTGATATGCCAACAAGTCAAAGCTGAACACAAGAAGCCCCCGGGACTCCTTATGCCGTTGCAAATCCCTGAATGGAAGTGGAGCAACATTACTATGGATTTTGTTACAGGACTCCCCAGATCCCCTCAAGGATATGATGACATATGGGTGATAGTCGACCGACTCACAAAGTCCGCCCATTTCCTACCCATTCGAATAAACTATTCGATGGACAGATTAGCCCAAATCTACCTCCGAGAGATAATCAGAATTCATGGAGTACCCGAGACTATTGTGTCAGATCGAGACCCCCGATTCCAGTCAAGACTATGGATCAGCCTATCCCAAGCTCTGGGCACTAAACTACATCCAAGTACAGCTGCTCATCTGCAAACCGACGGACAATCAGAAAGAACTATTCAAATATTAGAGGATATGCTGAGAGCATGTGTATTGGATTTCGGAGGTAATTGGGAAAAATACCTACCATTGGCAGAGTTTGCATACAACAATAGTTATCAATCTACTATTGGGATGCCGCCATTTGAAGCCTTGTACGGCAGGAAGTGCAGATCTCCGATTTGTTGGGAGGAGATGGGAGACCGAACATTTTTCGGAGCTGATGTAGTGTTAGAAACAACAGAGAAGATCCGGATAATTAGGAAGAGGATGAAGGCGGCCCAGAGTAGACAGAAGACATATGCAGATCGACGCCGGAGACCCTTGGAGTTTGCTGAAGGCGACAAAGTTTTCTTGAAGATATCACCAATGAAAGGAGTGATACGGGTTGGTAAACGGAATAAGTTAGACCCCCGTTTCATCGGTCCTTTTGAGATATTGAAAAGAATTGGACCTCTGGCCTACCGGTTAGCATTACCACCAGAAATGGAGAAGATACATAATGTATTTCATGTGTCACAATTAAGGAAATACATACCAGATCCCAGTCATGTTCTTAGTTACTCACCACTACAACTACAAGAAGATTTATCATATACGGTGGAGCCAGTGCAAGTTTTAGATCGTAAAGAGAAGGTTTTGCGGAACAAAGCTATTCCGTTGGTGAAGGTATTATGGAGAAGCCAGGAAATCGAAGAGACTACCTGGGAACCAGAGGAGGATATGCGAATTACCTACCCACAACTCTTCCAAGGTACGTCGAGCTTCGGGGCCGAAGCTCCCCTAAGGGGGTAGAAATGTAACAGCCTATTTTTTTTTATTATTTCCTAATTATATTAAGCATCGGTTATAAAGGAAATTTTTATGATTCCTCTTTCTTAATTGAATACCAATAGTAATAAGGATAATCAAGGAATTAGTATTTTATTTTTGAATGAATTACTTTCATTTTTTGATATATGGCATAAATTGGAATACATAGAAAATATATGTAGGTATTTTATGCTAATATAAATATGATACTAGGGTATATGGGAGTATATCTTAGATAATTGCATTTTTAGGTATACCTAATAGTATTTCCAAAATAGAGTATACCTAAATAAAAATACTTGGAATTTGTAATTTTTTATTTGGAGTTAGTGGAAGGGGTTAGGTGTGCATGGAGAGATGAGATGTAAGGTTAGGATCATCTTGATCCTAGCTTTGGCCAAGTGGCAATTTGGAGGATGGGCTATCTTAGTAATAATTAAAATCTTAGGGGCCTCTATGCAAATATACCTTTCCCTTACGTTCAGATCTGAGGGGAGAGTTTCTCTCCTCTCTGTAAAAAGTCTTCTCTCCCAAATGAAACCCTAGATCCACCTATCTTCTTCTCCTCCCACACAACTCTCTCTCCCTCTCTCCCTTTTGCACCCCCAGCCGAAGTCGGGGGGCGGCAGCACAGCCGCGCGCCACCAACATGCGGCTGCGCACAGCACGCAGCCGCGCGCAGCGCGCGCGGGGGCGACGTACAGCCGCGCGCACAGCGGCACAGGCCGCAAGCCGGCCTGGTTCGAGGGGGGATCTTCTGGTGGCCGGTGAAGTGGAGAAAAATCGAATCTTGGGTTGTTTTGCAAGGAAAAATAAAAGCCCTAAATCTGAAATTTGATTCCAAACCCCCCAATTTTCAGAGGCTAAATTGGGTTGAAGGTAAATTGATACTCCACTAGTTCTTCCCTCATTATGATTGAATTCATGACTAAGAAATTTTCCTATGTCCCTTGCTAGGGTTTTGGGTGGAGAGATTGAACAAGGAACACAAGAGGGAATTCATCTATCAAGTGAGTAGATTACTATTCACACTATGCTTTATATAGTCATGACTTTAAATTAATTATTTGATTTAGGGAAGTTAAGATGGATTTGGGAAAAATGTTATAGAACAAGGTAAGGTAGTGATATGTAGATTAGTTTGCATGGGAGTAATGGCATGCTTATTCTTTTCCCTAGAGGGTTGGGACACAAGATATATATATTAGGTATTAGTGACAATTAGTACTATGTAATATTACATATGTGAAGAGTATGGTGAAAGATGGTAGATTCCTAAGACCTTTTAACATAGATTCGGTAGAAGACATAAATGTACATGATGTTTATGTTACATCCTAGGTATGTGAATTATTAAACCTCTAATCATGAGACTTATGCGTTCCCACATGAATCATAATTGTATGAAATTTTGTGACAATACTTAGATAATAGTATGTTGAGTATGTAGTTTATACATGAGATTGTTGATTGTGAGATCTTTACCAAAGCATGCTAATTGTGTAACTTATGCTATAGTATATTGATGTTATGCATTATGCATGAGTGTGTTGATTGTAAGAAGTATAATGAGAGTATGTTGATTTCGTATATTTGGCAATTGCATGGAGGAAGGGGCCGGGCGGGAACCGGTAGGAGGGGGAAGACGGTGATTAATGCTGGTGCATGCTTTTATATAAACATAGGAGGAAGGGGCCGGGCGGGAGCCGGTAGGAGAGAGAAGACGGGGGTCATGTGAATCATATGTGTACACTTACATTGTATAAATATATATGTTTATTCCATGTGCTGTATATGATTCTGGGTTGCTTTTACAAGGAGGAAGGGGCCGGGCGGGAGCCGGTAGGCGGGAGAAGACGGGGGAAAATAGCACCCTATGAATAGGGTAATATGTGAATGTGCTTTAGTAAATAATGAAATATTGTATTTCCAGTAAATGTTTGAATGTGATATTAATTAATAAAGTCTTGGGTCAGATAAGAACATGTGTGTAGAGATATCCATGGATGAGATCAATTGACGATCTCGCTCTCGTATGTACTTGGAAGGAGCTTTTAGTAATCATAAAGAAAGTCTAGCAATTGTAACTTGTAATTATTAAATCGGGTAAGGATGTATCTATATTCATGTAAGGTCTCCTCGGACCCCGCAAGGTATGTTGTGATAGAATATCCATGTTATCATTCTTATAGTGTTATGTAATTTACTCGCTGAGCCGTCGAGCTCATTCCTTTTCTTTTCCCCCTTTCAGGTTTGGACAAGGGTAAAGGCATACTGTAGCGTGGAAAGTAGTTATGGACCAAACGACATACCTTTCTTAAAATATTGTTTTTGGTTTGCTATGTGCATACATGTATGTTTTCGTTTCAGCACTACCTAGATAAATGTACTATGATGCTATTACCTAATGTAACTCCTTCTTGTAATAATTTGAAACTAGAACTTGTGGTGATTGGGATGTTGGTGAATCTAAGGCTTGTGATCATGTTGGTAGCATCATGTTGATAAATGATGCCTTGATGGATATGTAGTGGAACATATTGTATAAGCATATTGTGGAAACTTACTTAAGGTTGAAATGTGGTGCTAGTTAGATCTTTATACCTTGTGATAAGTAGGTCATGTGGCCGAAATCCTTTATGGACATAAGTAGGTCTTGGAGCCGAAATTGCTATTTTTGTATGTGGAAAAAGGTAAAATTTTAGAGGAGATGCTGCCGAATTTTTTTTTTGGATTTAGAATCAAAGAAGAGATTTGTGAATAAATACGTGTTGTGGAACTAATCTTGCTTATTAGAAGCTGGGACCGTTACAGAAGCTGTGTTACTTCGTCCACCATCCAAAGAGAAGATTCCTGAGAGGTCATGATGTTCACCCGGTCAACAAAAAATAAGATTCACTTTTCATCGCTACATCAAAAACCAAGCATTAAACAAAGGAAAGATTTGAGCTTGAATATCTTCCCTTTCTTGTAATCGGATTATTGATCCGTTGTAGCTTTCTTTGCAATCAAATAAAGAATTTACATGCACCTTCAATTTTTCCTACCAAACAAGAGACGGCGACTCCGCTGGGGATGACTTTCTCTACTGATGAGCAAGTTGTAGCGCAAGGTGACGTAACCTACATAGAAAAAATGGTTGAATCTCTTGTCGTGGAGTTCGACCAGGCAAAGTATGAAGAGTTTCTCTCTTCCGGCTCTAAGAGCTCTAGAGCACGGCAGTATCGCAAGGTCTCCTCGGGGACCCGCTCTCTAGTCCCTTTAGAGGTTTCTTCAGACGCAACTCGTGCGAGGAGTACCATGGCTAACTGCATCACACGTAAGGCCCGTGTCAACGTCTCCCACGAGACCCGCGAGATCAGCGTGATTGACGTTCAGCCCGCTCACACCCATCCTCTTCCTCAACTCCAGGTTACCGTGGGTTCCCAACAACCCGTACGGCATAACCGGAACACTGAACGTCGACAGAGACGACGCGCGCGTCAACTACAGACGCAAGAAGCTGGAATAACTATCGGTCCAGAAATGGAGATCTAGAGGAAGAAGTTTATATGAATTAACTAGAAGGGTTCATCTCAAATGAGAATGATGACATAGTTTGCAAGCTTAAGAAATCTATATATGGGCTAAAACAAACCTCCTGCCAATGATATTTAAAGTTTCTTTATGTTATTTCTTCATTTCGTTTCATGGAGATTATTATGGATCAGTGTATATACCATAAGATCAGTGGGAGCAAAATAATTTTTCTCAGTTCTGTATGTGGATGATATTTTGCTTGCTTCAAGTGATTTGGGTTTGCTTCATGAAGTGAAGTGATTTCTCTCACAACAGTTTGACATGAAAGATATTCGTGAAGTCTCTTATGTTATTGGCATAAAGATTGAAAGAGACAGATCTTAAGGGATATTAGGACTGTCTCAAGAAACTTATATCAATAAAATTCTTGAGAGATTTCATATGAAGGATTGTTCACCTGGTCTACCACCGATTATTAAAGGTGACAAATTTAGCTTGAACTAATGCCTGAGTAATGGTTTGAAAACAGAAGAAATGAATATTCCTTATGCTTCGGCATTTGGGAGCTTAATGTATGCTTAGGTTTGTTCAATACCTGACATTGCTAATGTAGTACAATTGGGTAGATATCAAAGTAATCCAGGTTTGGAATACTGGAGAGTTGCAAAGAAAGTTATTTGATACCTTCAAGGGACTAAAGACTACAAGCTTACATATAGCCGATCTGATCATTTGGAAGTGGTTGGATATTCTGATTTTGGCTTTGCTGGATGCCCCGACTCTAGAAAGACTACATCAGGATATGTTTTCTTATTAGCTGAAGGGGCTATCTCTTGGAGAAGTATAAAGCAATCATTAGTTGCTACTTCAACCACAGAAGCAGAGTTTGTATCATGCTTTGAAGCGACATCACGGGCTATTTGGTTAAGGAGTTTTATTTCAGGGCTTCAAATTGTTGACACAATCTCTAAACCATTGAAGATTTACTGCGACAATTCTGCCACTGTGTTTTTAGCCAAGAATAATAAAAATTGAAAGTCACAGTGGACATATTAACATAAAGTATTTAAAACTTTGAGAATACATGAAATCAAGTAAGCTGGCTATTGATCATATTAGTACTAGATTGATGATTTCAGATCCTTTGTCGAAAGGATTGCCACCTAAGACTTATAAGGAACATGTTGAGCATATGGGATTCAGTTCTATTTTGTAATTGAGATGCTCTTTATATTTATATCACTTTTAGTTGATATGAAAAGTCTAGTTGATTCAAATTTATCTTCTCATTTACTGTTTGAATAGATAAAGTTGAGACAATGATAATGCACATGTTTGAATATTAAAATTGTAAGTTCACCTAGAGGGGGGGTGAATAGGTGATGGCTAATCTAATGGTCACTTAATGCCTAATGATGCAAATAATGCGGAAGCTAAAAATAATTAGGACCAAATTAAAACTTTTATACTATACACTATGTATAATCACAAGAGTGTTGCCGAATTTCCCGTGAAGGGCTCTGGACAAACTCCTCTAGATTCCCCTTGAATGGGTTGAGGTGCCGCGTTGGCTCTCTTGGTTGAATACAAGTGTTAGTCACAATCCCAAGCAATATATCAATATGAGCACAAGAAATATATCATGCATATAAAGATGAACACAATAAATAACATGCAAGATATAACAAGAGACAAAGAGAGTGAGAGAGAGAATAGCAATCGCAAACACAAGGGTATGTTTCGAGGTTCGAGCACACTTGCTCTACATCCCCGCCTTCGACACACGAAGGATTTCCACTATGCAAGATCCCAATGGATCTCTCCTCGGTGCCGCAACACCTATAAGCCCTCGGACTCTCTAGTCCCTTACACACCGCAAGCCCACCGGCTCGCCGAGGCCGCACCTCGATCAACAAGAGTTCGCACCCGAACCCGAAACAATCACGAGCACACTTGCTCGTCTCCTCAAAGCACAAGAATGAAATCTTGGTGATCCAACACTTTGATCACCAATGAAAGCTCTTACTACAACACTCCTATAAGATGAATAGCAATGGATAGCTCAAGTGTGGTGTGAGAAAAGCAAGGAAAGAACTATGGTGAAAAACTCAAGAAATCACTTTAAACACTCTTTATAAAATCTTCCCTTTAGATAGGAAATATTTGCTCACTATTTTGTGGAGAAAACTCTTCTGAAAGTATGGGAAAAACTGGCTCTAAAGGTCTCCAAAATCTTGGCTCAAAACAATGACCAAACCCCCAAATTTATAGGCTAGAAAAATATAGCCGTTGGGGTCTGTCAGAGCTGCCGGTCGACCGGCGCGGTCGACCGCCAACGGTCGGATTTCTGACCGTTGGAGCCACGGTCGACCGCCCGGGTCGACCGACCCACTGGAGCTGAGAGCTAACTCTCTGTCGGTCGACCGGTGCAGTCGGCCGAACTTTCCAAAGAGCACTGCTCTCTGGAGCGGTCGACCGGCACGGTCGGCCGTCCTCCAGTACACAAAGGCGTGCACGTTTGTGCACGTCGGTCGACCGGGCCGGTCGACCGACTTCAGGATTAGTCGACTATAAAAGGTTGTAAGTCGACTTATCCGAAGCCTGAAACAGTTTTCTGGGATTGAAAAGTTTGTCTTTTTGGCTCTAATAAAATCCCATAAAATACTTAAAAATCTACAAAAATAGTTTTACCAATATACTTTGATATACAAACATGCTTGCACAAAATCAAGGCATGTTATAAAAGATTGGACTATTTTTGTAACTTAGAAATATTTGGCTCATGATAAAAACTGTTTTTCCAAAACAATATTTTTCCAAAACATGTTTTTCCAAATCTTCATCAAATACAAAAACAAGATATACTTTTAAAGCATAGTGTGTAAGGATATGATCCACTACACAATCAAGATGAAATATCTATGTTTTTGACAATAAGCATAAACTTGGTTTTGGTTGAAAGATATGTATATATGAAAATACCAAAAACCAAACATATATTTTTCCAAAATGAAAGTCTTTTCTAAATCTGAAAATTCTTTTATGAAAAGACAAGTAAATCAAGAGTGTGTGTGTGTGATATATACTTGAGCATTCCACCAACTATTCTATCCTTTACATTTTAACTAAAACAAAATCTTATAAAAATAAACCTAGACACAAGTCTTGATCTTGAAGTCTTCCCTTGAAGTCTTCTCATCTTCTTGACTTGGTCCAAGCTTGATCCAAAAGCTCCTTGGATCACGCCGTGCTAACTCCAAATCTTGACATTTTATCTTTTGTTGAGCTATGCACCTACTAAGATCTTGATAATGAATCTGTCACTAATTAAACACAAGATCATTAGTAAACATAACTTCATGAGTTAATCATCATCAAAACTAGGGTGATAGGCCTTTGGGCCAACAATCTCCCCCTTTTTGATGATGACAAAACTCATGAAGTTATATATGCATGGATTAAAGTAAAGCTTCAAAGAAGCTCCCCTTAACTCATGCATAACAAATAAATAATAGATATGGCAATGAGGCACATGAATATGTATGCAATGTATGGAGATAAAACATGAAATTCTTTTTCTCCTAGTTGCAATACAAAACATATATGCATAACTAACAAGGAAGACAAATACTTCTCCCCTTAAGCAATGAAAACATGCATATAAACTCAAATACTTCTCCCCCTTTTTGTCACTCATCAACAAAGGGTTCAAAGTAAAATCAAATCAAACAAATTTTTCTCCCCTTTTTGTCAAAAGTAAAGAGATCAAGAAAGGGTAATACAAATCAATCAATAAAGATTTATATGCGATATACATTCATGAAGAGGAAGACGCTAAGTTAACTTCCCTACACATATGCATTATATGAAGAAGGGATGACAAGCCCTAACTCACATAACACATATTATGTAATGCATAAGAGGAGATGTGAAGCTCCCCCTACACACGTATATCATATAAAGAAGAGTTGTCAAGCTCCTCAATTTATAATATACTCAACATGAATCCATATGTAAGAGAGATATTAAGCTCTCCTTGCATATAGGAAAATACAAAACAAAAATTTTGAATTTTCTTAATAAAACACATTTTGAGTTATCAAGTAACCAAATTTTGATATCAATTTTGAAAACATATTGCATAAGCTTTAAGAATGTCCAATTGAAAGTTGAATTAAGCTTAGCATATAGATCACATGTATGAAAAGATAATACCAATAGAAATTGATATAATTTGAAATTTGAAAGCATTCATACATACAATCAAAAATACGAGTATATAAAAATCATATTGATACCAATTGAAAATATCCAATGATACCAATTGAAGAATAAGCTTATTATATACTCTACCAAATGAAGAATTGGCACTAGTTAATATGAAAGTGTTAAAAACTAGTACGGAATCCTTCAAGCAAAAATCATCACATTTTTTTTTAAAAAATTATATTTCAAGATATATGTATTTTTTGACAACACAATAAGCATACATACATATCTCTTAAACACAATTGAGTCCATATAAATAGATTTGCATTAAGGGCAAATGACTCAAGAGGTATACATGTATATCTTAAAGTTTGGCAAAATACACATATACATGAAATGAAAGCACATGATCATAAATCAAATCCAAAAGTGAATACAAGGTTAAAGATGTATGTATCATCAAAACTAAGCAATACAAGCACATTTCATAGGTTCAAATAAGCATTCAAGCACAAATACAAATAGGATTATTTGTGGCCCACAAAATGTTCAAGTATAACTCCTAGTGTTGATAAAACTAACATTTATAAACTAATACTCAATACATGAAAAATAAATTTTGAGAAAAATAGAATCATGTGTAAATCTCAAAAACTATTTGAAGAATAGATAACTAGTATAAATTGTATTTGAAAAAAAAAGCTAGTTAAAGATCCTTCAAATATATCAAATCATATGTTTTTCATAAAACATAACTAGATATACAAAAATTTAAGCACTCATGGTCTATAAAGTTCAAAATAATTTTTAACAAAAGTGTGAGTGTTAAATGATCATGTAAATAGCATTTTTATGAAAATAGTCAATAAAGCTCAAAAAGATCATGAGACACATTTTTAACAAAAATACGAAAAATCATTTTTCATCAAAAACACTAATCTTCATGGTATATGTATGATTAATCCAATCCTAACAATACATATACATATCCCAAATCTAAAAGAGTCTATTAATGATGTTTGCATGAAGGCAAGAGACTCACGGGTATACATGTATATTTATTAGATTTGAATTAAAAATACATATACATGAAGTAAAACACAAAAATAAGGCAAAACATGTATAAAAGAGAATCATCAAAACTAGTCTATACATATGCATATAGTGGATACAAATGAGCATGAAGTTCAATCATATATGAATCAATTGTAATTCACTATTTGTATATGTATAAATGCAAGTTTGACACATTCTACATCTAAGCATGTAAATACCACGCGAAGCACATACAACACAAAACATGAACATGCTATGAATATTATGAATGAACAAGCATGTACATAAAAATAGGAGTTTAGAAATTGTTACCAACTCCAAAGCTCCTAACATGGTGGTTGTCCCACCAAAGCTCCTTGATAGTGATGCATCCCAAAAGTATGTCCATCATGTCCAAGTGCATCCACTACCAAGGCACCAATCCTCTCACGTCTTGTGAGAGCCCTCACCTACATCAAAAGCAAAAGGTGGGGGTTTTGGTACCCATATTTTCTTGGGTCCTTTGGGGTTAGTCTTGTAAGGAACCCAAACATTTTTATAATTAGCAAAATTTAGAGAATTAATATTATCATAACAAAACTTTGCTAAATGGCCTTTGCGGCCACAATGTGTACATATGTACACCTTAGTATGCTTATGTGTAGGTGTGTGATCATGTTGTGCAACATAAGCAAATGCATGGTTATGATGTGCATGAATGTGTGGAGTTTGTTTCTTTGAAAACATTGACTCCAACCTAGAATGATTAAAAGCACAAGAGTTCAAAGTTGAACTCAAACCATCCATTTTATTTTTCAAATTCTTAATCTTATTAGTTGTGGCATGTAAAGCATGGTGAGATATAGAATCATTTTTCTTTTTCTTTTTAGAAACAAATTCTTTTTCCTTTTCATCAAATTTTCTTTTCAAAGTAATATTTTCTTGAAAAACAACTTCCTTTTATTTTTCCACCAAATCAATCTTATTTTTCAAAGACATATTCTCTTCACATAAATCATTCAATTTAGAAAGCAAGGAAACATTCTCATTTTTCAAATCTTTATTTTCCTTTTCTAAGCATGCCATTTTATTTTCTAATGAATCTTTTTCATTAAGCATGGTATCAAAATTCTTTTTCAAATTGTTATTTTCTTTTTCTAAACATGCAATGTTAGATTTAAATGAATCTTGTTCTATATGCATGCAAGCAATGTTCTTTTTCAAATTTTTATTTTCTTTCTTAAGCATGTCATATTTTTCAAGAATTGTTTGGCAAAATGAAGTGAGCTCATCATATGACATGTCCTCATCATCGGATTCGGAGTTTACCTCAAGGGGGTTATCCCCTTGGACCATATAGCATACGTTGGAGATGTCGCTTCCAACGTCCGAATCGCTCCCCGCATAGTATAGATCCTTTTCGCCAAGGGAGGTGAGGGTGTTCCATACTACAAAAGCCAAATCAATATTAGCAACTCTAGATAAGTAAACATCATCTAGGGTAGACTTTAAAGAATTAAGGGCTTTTGAGTTAGCCTCAAAATTCTTACCATCTAAAGAATATGCATTATTAGTAGTGGCAAGATAGACATGAATTCCTAAGGCCTTGAGGTACAATGACATCTTAACCTTCCAAATTTGGATGTTAAGGATGTCAAAGGTGGGTGGTGACATGAAGTCCATGTGTGTGTACAAATCTTGTGATTAGCCTATAAATGAGAATCTTTAACTCTAGGTTGTTAGACCCAAATCAGAGTACCAAGCTCTGATACCAATTGTAAGTTCACCTAGAGGGGGGTGAATAGGTGATGGCTAATCTAATGGTCACTTAATGCCTAATGATGCAAATAATGCGGAAGCTAAAAACAATTATGACCAAATTAAAACTTTTACACTATACACTATGTATAACACAAGAGTGTTGCCGAATTTCCCGTGAAGGGCTCTGGACAAACTCCTCTAGATTCCCCTTGAATGGGTTGAGGTGCCGCGTTGGCTCTCTTGGTTGAATACAAGTGTTAGTCACAATCCCAAGCAATATATCAATATGAGCACAAGGAATATATCATGCATATAAAGATGAACACAATAAATAACATGCAAGATATAACAAGAGACAAAGAGAGTGAGAGAGAGAATAGCAATCGCAAACACAAGGGTATGTTTCGAGGTTCGAGCACACTTGCTCTACATCCCCGCCTTCGACACACGAAGGATTTCCACTATGCAAGATCCCAATGGATCTCTCCTCGGTGCCGCAACACCTACAAGCCCTCAGACTCTCTAGTCCCTTACACACCGCAAGCCCACCGGCTCGCCGAGGCCGCACCTCGATCAACAAGAGTTCGCACCCGAACCCGAAACAACCACGAGCACACTTGCCCGTCTCCTCAAAGTACAAGAATGAAATCTTGGTGATCTAACACTTTGATCACCAATGAAAGCTCTCACTACAACACTCCTATAAGATGAATAGCAATGGATAGCTCAAGTGTGGTGTGAGAAAAGCAAGGAAAGAACTATGGTGAAAAACTCAAGAAATCACTTTAAACACTCTTTATAAAATCTTCCCTTTAGATAGGAAATATTTGCTCACTATTTTGTGGAGAAAACTCTTCTGAAAGTATGGGAAAAACTGGCTCTAAAGGTCTCCAAAATCTTGGCTCAAAACAATGACCAAACCCCCAAATTTATAGGCTAGAAAAATATAGCCGTTGGGGTCTGTCAGAGCTGCCGTCGACCGGCGCGGTCGACCGCCAACGGTCGGATTTCTGACCGTTGGAGCCACGGTCGACCGCCCGGGTCGACCGACCCACTGGAGCTGAGAGCTAACTCTCTGTCGGTCGACCGGTGCGGTCGGCCGAACTTTCCAGAGAGCACAGCTCTCTGGAGCGGTCGACCGGCACGGTCGGCCGTCCTCCAGTACACAAAGGCGTGCACGTTTGTGCACGTCGGTCGACCGGGCCGATCGACCGACTTCAGGATTAGTCGACTATAAAAGGTTGTAAGTCGACTTATCCGAAGCCTGAAACAGTTTTCTGGGATTGAAAAGTTTGTCTTTTTGGCTCTAATAAAATCCCATAAAATACTTAAAAATCTACAAAAATAGTTTTACCAATATACTTTGATATACAAACATGCTTGCACAAAATCAAGGCATGTTATAAAAGATTGGACTATTTTTGTAACTTGGAAATATTTGGCTCATGATAAAAACTGTTTTTCCAAAACAATATTTTTTCAAAACATGTTTTTCCAAATCTTCATCAAATACAAAAACAAGATATACTTTTAAAGCATAGTGTGTAAGGATATGATCCACTACACAATCAAGATGAAATATCTATATTTTTGACAATAAGCATAAACTTGGTTTTGGTTGAAAGATATGTATATATGAAAATACCAAAAACCAAACATATGTTTTTCCAAAATGAAAGTCTTTTCTAAATCTGAAAATTCTTTTATGAAAAGACAAGTAAATCAAGAGTGTGTGTGTGATATATACTTGAGCAATCCACCAACTATTCTATCCTTCACATTTTAACTAAAACAGAATCTTATAAAAATAAACCTAGACACAAGTCTTGATCTTGAAGTCTTCCCTTGAAGTCTTCTCATCTTCTTGACTTGGTCCAAGCTTGATCCAAAAGCTCCTTGGATCACGCCGTGCTACCTCCAAATCTTGACATTTTATCCTTTGTTGAGCTATGCACCTACTAAGATCTTGATAATGAATCTGTCACTAATTAAACACAAGATCATTAGTAAACATAACTTCATGAGTTGATCATCATCAAAACTAGGGTGATAGGCCTTTGGGCCAACAAAATAGACACTGAATGAGCATTTAGAAGCTCACTAATAAAGATATGACCCACATATTATTCTCATTCAAATGAGAAAGTTACATTGTAATACATGTAAGGTAATACTTGATCTTAGATGACTTTCCGTTATGATTCATGTGACTTAAACTCTTTTTCTTGAGTATAAACATATAGGAAAAAATTTGTTCATGTATTATTTTTTAATTTAATACATATTAAGTATTTTATGGGCTAAGTGGGAGAATGTTGGATCTTATTTTATTGATAAATAAAATAACTATTTTTCAGTTTTTATGGCCCATTAGTAATTTAAAAGAAAACCCACTAACAGTTAATTTTTCCTAAAATATGGGACACATTAAGTGGAGTTAAAACTATCCATTTTACTCTTATTTGTATGTCTTTTTTGATGGAACGAGAAATCAAGGGTGAAATTATTCTTAAGAGACAAGGGTCTCTAGTTTGCAAGAAAGTCTGTGTTCATTTTTTTATGGATGTAAAGTCAGGACAGACTAGCCAACAAATCTTAAAATTCTGGTGTTCTTTATTTTATTACAACAAGAATTTAATTTGATTGCTATGGCTGGAGGTACAATCTATTCCTTCCGCTCTACAATCATTCTATTTTTGAAAATTGCTAACAAAGACTTGATGCAAATAACTATGGATAAAAAAATTTTAAATAAAGCTAGTGGCTAAACTATGAGAGAGTAGTCGCATGATAGCGATGCATTAGAGAATTCATAAACACATCGCATGCAGCCACTCCACCATCCTGACTTGCTAGCGGTAGTTGTCCCTAGAGAAGTCAACGACTTGGTGTTGGGATTGTGACGTGAATACATTGTGAAGGTTGATTAATGTCAGATTTGGTAGCTTCCTTTTCTGGATCTATTTTGAGTCCGAGTTGGACGTGAATACATTGTGAAGGTTGATTAATGTCAGATTTGGTAGCTTCCTTTTCTGGATCTATTTTGAGTCCGAGTTGGATTCAAGTTTCCTTTATTCTAATTGAAGGTGTTTTGAGTCCGAGTTGGATTCAAGTTTTCTTTATTCTAATTGAAGGAGTTTATTTAGGACTAGGTGAGTTTTATGGTCTATAAATAACCCCTTAGGGAGTGGCCTTCAATGTATTCCAAGAGAATCCTATAAATTTGTAATTCCTAAGGGTGTAATTCATCTAGGTGAGAAATTCGTGAGAGAAGCTTAGCCACAAAGGTTCAATGTTCTTGACGGCCATCAAAGGCTTGTAACTTCTCAGCGTGAGGTGGAAGCAATTCTCCCCCAAAGTTTTAATAAAGTTTCTCCCCTTCTCCTGTGGATGTATACATGATCTGTTTGATCAGTGGAACCACGTTATATTATGTATTGGCTTTCTATCTACTTTAGAATATCTTCTTCTCCTCTTCTTCAGGTTGCCTTAGCAGATCCTGTGGTTCGTATCCGCTGCGCTGCCCTAGTCGATCCGGTCGTGGGGGCGTCCTCTTCTGAAATCACAACAATTGATATCAGAGCATATAGATTGTTTCCCAACAATTTGTATCAGAGCATACAGATTGTTTGTCAACGATTTGTATCAGAGCAAGGTAACATGAAGATGTCTATGATCAAGTTCGATATTCAGAAGTTTGATGACGTCATCAATTTCAGCAGGTGGCAGATCTGGATGAACACCATCCTTACCCAGACAGGTTGATGAAAGCATTACTCGGGAGAGAGAAAAAGCCTCAAGACATGAAGGAAAAAACTTGGCAAGAGTTGGATGAGAGAGCCTTAACAGATATTCAGTTTTGCTTGGGGGACAAAGTGTTGGATGAGTTTTCTACGAAGAAAATATCGTCCTCGCTGTGGGAGTGACTTCAGAATCACTATCTGAAAAAGTCGTTGGCGAATCGGTTGATTCTGAAGCAGCGTCTCTTTCTTCTTCGCATGCATGAAGGTACACCTATCAAGTCTCATATTGCAGAATTTTTCTCTATTATCAATGATCTAGATAAGATAGAGGTTACGATAGAAGATGAAGATCAAGCACTTCTATTACTGTGTTCTTTACCTTCTTCAAATAAGAACTTTAGGTAAGCTATCATCTATGGAGGCAAGTCAACAGTCAAGGTTAATGAGGTCAAGGAGCATCTACTCAATAAGGACAGAATTGACACCCAGTTGATGGGTGAGTCTCATTATAATGATTCCGGACAAGTTTATTATTCAAGGGAGAAGTGTAATAATGAAAGTTCCGCGGGTAACTCAAAACACAAGAATTTGACGTGCAACTATTGTCACAAAAAGGGGCACATTAGATCTGAGTGTTGGCTTCAAAAGAAATAATAACCAGATGCTAATGTCACTGAACTGGTTGAAAGAGATGAAGAACAATGTGATATTCTATCTGTTACAGACAGACCACTTGGTAACAAAGATAGATGGGTTATAGATTCTGTATGTTCGCAGCATATCAGTTCCAATAGGAAGATGTTCTCTTCATATACTTTGGTTCAAGGGGAAGAAGTCTTCATGGGGAATTCTACTACATGCAAAGTGATTGGCGAAGGAACAATCCAATTTTGTTCTCATGATGGATGCATCATTACTCATCAAGGTGTTTGTCATGTTCTCGAATCAAGGTACAATCTCATCTCTCTTGGAGCCCTACATAGAGAAGGGTTCTGTTTCAGTTCGAAAGGTGATCTTATAGAAGTTTCCAAAAAAGACCCATGTGATGTTTCAAGCCGAACATGTTGGCAATGTATATATGTTGCGGATTTCAGAGGTTATAGTTGGTAAATTGCAGTTATCCTCAGCTTCAAAAGCGGTGGTTGTGGAACAATCAGAGACTACGATGGATTTGAGCTCGGATGTTCAATTGTACCCTGAAGGGAGATTGGGACTAGGCGCGCAACAAGGTAGCCCAGATCGTTACTCCTATGGTGGAGCAAATTCTCATAGATCTTGTGTAGATCAAGGAGATTATGGGTAATAAAGTTCAGGTTGGGCATGAACTTATTTGACCTAATCAAGATGTGATCCTCATGAGGGGGTTACGGAGAAGAGGGAGTGAGATGGAAATGAAGTCAAGTTTATTCAATTGTGCGTGGATGCGAATACATGAAACATGGTGGCTATTCTTGGACTTGGACGTATTTAAGTCAAGGGGAGATTGTTAGAATTATGACGTGAATGCGTCGTGAAGGTTGACTAATGCCGGATTTAGCAGTTTATTTTTCTGGATCTGTTATGTGTCTGAGTTGGATTCAAGTTTTCTTTCTTCTGATTGAAGGTGTTCTGAGTCCGAGTTGGATTCAAGTTTTCTTTATTCTGATTGAAGGAGTTTGTTAGAACTAGGAGAGTTCTATAGTCTATAAATAACCCCTTAGGGGTGCCTTCAATGTATTCCAAGAGAATTCTATGAATTTGTAATTTCAAAGGGTGTAATTCATCTAGGTGAGAATTAGTGAAAGAAGCTTAGTCATAAGGGTTCGCTGTTCTTGGCAGCCATCAAGGACTTGTAACTTCTCAGTGTGAGGTGTAAGTAATTCTTATTGTACTCCCTCAAAGTTTTAATAAAGTTTGTCCCCACTTCTCCTGTGGACGTACACACGATCTATTTGGTCGGTGGAACCACGTTATATTGTGTATTGCTTTCTATCTACTTTGGAATATCTTCTTCTTCTCTTCTTCAAGTTACCCTAGTAGATCCTGTAGTTCATATCCACTGCGCCGCCCTAGCCGATCCGGTCGTGGGGGCGTCCTCTCTTGAAATCACAACAATTGGTATCAGAGCATACAGATTGTTTCCCAACACTTGGGTTGGAGGAAATTGCAAATCCTCTTGCCAGAATGGCTGCTTAGAAATTAGATGCACAAATAAGAATGGAAGAAATTTTAATGAGAGTGCCAAGGGAGAGGAGAGAGCTTTTCCTTTCCTTGTGTATAAGCCAATGGCCATAAAGGGTCGCTTAAATAGCCCAATTTTAGAATTTTAAGAAAGAATCCATCAACTAACCCCACTAATCAAGCATTGACCTCCCTTTTAAGTCCACAATCACAAGATTATGGAGCTTGTTATGGACTAAGTCAAGACAAAATAAAAATAGCCAAAAAAATAAAACCCAACCTTTTTCTAAAGTACATAAAAACCAACAATTATCACTTGAAAAAATTCAAAAATTTAAGGATCCTAACTCACCAAAAAGAGATTAGGTCTTCTTCCCAACTTCATTGAAAATTTCTACTTACTATAATTTCAACGGGAAAATGTGCTTACCCCCCAGTGGAGATTTGAATGAAATTTGACAACCCGCATGTTGCTTTTTGACTTTCCAAACACCTTCTAACACATGAAAGTAAACCATCAACACTTTTAGTTTTGTACTTGAAGAGTATGGGTATATCGGTAGGGCAAAATTCCTCTTTTACCCCTCCCACGCCCATCCTCTTCTTCTACCTTCCCTTTTATCTCTCAATCTAAGAAACCCAAGAAATTTTGCCAACTTTGTATTTGTAGGCTGCCCAAAAATCACTGAAGACAAGACGCAAGGCTAACCGTAGCCACTCGCGCTAAACCAAGACGCGAGGGTTGAAACTCGCGTCTCTGCTTCGTTGCAATGATCAAGATCCAGAGCCTGAAAGTTGCATCTCAGTATCACTGCAGGACCAAGACACAGAGCTCGAAAGCCGTGTCTCATATGAAGCTTAACGCAGAACTCGAAGTTCGCGTTTCTCAAGCGTTTCTCAGCGACAAAATACGAGGCTCAAAGCCCGCGTCTCTGTTATAACTACCCGCATTACTGGGTCAATTACTGTCCATGTAATGAGGGATTAACCCCCATTATAGAGTGTTTTTCGGGGACAATTTTAGCCCTGAAACCCCTATAAATAGTTCAGTCTGCTACTGAAGAGGGGGAGAGGTTTTGGGTCAGAATTTTTGGTCAAAAGAACTTTTGTTGTAAGCCTTAGAAAGACCTGAATCTCCAGCTGAGAAATACAAAGGAGAAAAACTCTTTTAGCAACTTGCTGAGTTCAAGTTAGTTCTTACCTAAAGTCTCTTGAGATTGTTATTGGACAGAAGCTGCGTTACTTCGTCCACCATCCAAAGAGAAGATTCCTGAGAGGTCGTGACGTTCACCCGGTCAATGGAAAACAAGATTCACTTTCCATCGCTACATCAAAAATCAGGCATTAAACAAAGGAAAGATTTGAGCTTGAATATCTTCCCTCTCTTTAATCGAATTATTGATCCGTTTTACCTTTTTTACAATCAAATAAAGAATTTACACGCGCCTTCAATTTTTTCTTCCAAACAAGAGACGGCGACTCCGCTGGGGATGACTTTCTCTACTGATGAGTAAGTTGTGGCGCAAGGTGACGTCACCCATATAGGAAAAATGGTCGAATCGCTTGTCGTGGAGCGACCTGGCAAAGTATGAAGAGTTTCTCTCTTCCAGCTCTAAGAGCCCAAGGGTGCGGCAGTACCGTAAGGTCTCCTCGGGGACCCGCTCTCTAGTCCCTTTAGAGGTTTCTTCAGACGCAACTAGTGCGAGGAGTACCATGGATAACCGCATCACACGTAAGGCCCGTGTCAACGTCTCCC